>APFE031198343.1:0-12216 GCA_000404065.3 Pinus taeda
AGTTTCCTTAATTGTAGCACAGTTTACTATTTTTAGTAGTTTTTCGGGTCCTGAATTTTTGGAGTTGTTTTGAGGCCCTAAACGAAGTTTTTTGGGGAAAAATGGGAGCAACATGGGTCCATGGACCAATATTACTCTTCCCAAAGTTGTAGTCCTCTGATAGATCTTTCTAACGAGGTATTATGCAAGTCAAACGAAGATCATATGCCAAAGTTACGACCCCGGGAAGTTGATGTACCAATTTACCCAAAATGGGGCCCATAGTTTGGCGCTTCATCTCCTAGGGTTAGGTTTTTGGATGTTTAGGGTTTTCCATTGTTTCTCAACAAAAAATAGGCCTTTGAGCCTCATTGTAACATAGTGTAGAGGCATGTAGCTGCCACAGCTCTTCTCAGAGATAAGCTACCATCGCCCTAGCTAGTTTATTTCCATTTCTGTTTGTAAGCATATTTCCATATTTTACAATAATGAAATGAAGTATTATTTCTACTACATCTTTGTATGTATGGTTATATCTGTAATTTGTTGCGTTCATGTTTAAATCTGGATCACATAATGATCTAGTTCTTTCTCTCAACTACCCCATTTCGTTGTGGGTTGTGTGGAGCTGTTAGTTCTCTTTGAATTCCTTCTTTGGAACAAAATTCCTTGAAGTCATTTGAAACATACTCACCTCCATTGTCACTCATGAGATCCTTCACCTTCAGTTTGGTCTCTTTCTCAACTAGTACCTAGAATTCTACAAATTTTTGAGAATGTCTCATCCTTCTTCCGCATGAAGAAGATCCAACACTTTCTTGAGAAATCATCAATAAAAATAACAAGTATTTATGTCTCGCAGTGGAGGTCATCGAGAAGGGTCCACAAACATCAGAGTGGACTCTCTCCAAGACTGCATTTGTTTTGTTCTCTTGATCGTGGAATGTGGATTTTACATACTTCCCCAAGGTACAGCCCTTGCAGACATCATGGTGCTCAAGTGATCCTTTAGGGAGGGCTGTGGTTATTTGTTGCATAATTTTAAGGGCACCATGGTGCAAATGACCAAGTCTTTTGTGCTAGAGTTCACCAACATCTCGATTCTGCACTTTCTATGCCTTATTGCTTAATGCAACACAATATTCCACATCAAGTTTGTATAGGTTCTTCACATGAACCTTGATCTGCTTCACCTGCCTAGTAGCTATGTGTCTCAAGAAGGTTTTCCCTTTACTAAAAATAACATCATAGCCACGATCTTCTAGAACTGCTACAAAGATGATGTTCTTCTTCAGGCTTGGTACAAACATGACATCATTGAGGCAAAAAGGGGATCTCGACTCCCTCTTAAAGGTTACTGTACCAATCTCAATCGCATTGTACCTTCTGTCATCCCCAAACACAATATGCATCTAGAGATCTTTCCCCTCCATGTCACTGAAAAACTCTCTACACCCTGTGATGTGGAACGAGGCACAAAAATCAAGGTACCACACACTCCCCATAACATTGTTGGCCATGCATGCTATTAGGGTGAAGTCTAATTCAAATTGTGAAGCCAATGCTTCACCTGTTGCTCCTCCAAAAGGCTTCTTGTTAGACTTCTTATGTGGATATTTTGTTGCATAGTGCCTAAATTCATGATAGTGGAAGCATTTATCTTACTCAAGTCTGTCTTCTTACCATTATTTTGGCTGGATTGAGGTTTTCTCTAGGTCTTCTTTCCTTTTCCCTTCTTCCCCTTCCCAACCAAGCAAAATTTTCTTCATCCTCAGCTTTGGATGATGTCCCATCTTTTTTATTTCTCTTGAACTCTTCTTAAACCAATCAGACCACAAAATTTCCCAATTCTGTAATTTTTCCCTTCCATTCATGGAGTCCTAGTTGTTGTGCCAAGATTTTGGAAGACCTAGAAGAGCTAGGCTCACCGGGTCATCTTTTGCAAAATTCACCCCAACTCCTCCAAGCCCATTAGGAACTTTAGTAAACTTGGAGAGATACTACGTAATAGTATCATTTTTCTGCATCCTGATGTTTCGAAGTTTGTCTTTCAGGGCCAATTTGCTATGGTCATTGTTATTTTTGAATAGCCAATTTAGTGTCTTCCACATAGTAATTGGTGTTTCTTTGTCATGGATATTTGAGCCCACATGGTCTCTCACGCCTTCTAGAATAATTCTTCTCGCCTTTGCAACATCCTTCTTCCACTGGGTTAGTTGTGCATTCGACTATGTAGTTTTTGCAATACCAGTTTTCGCATATTCTAACACACCATTTTCATCTAGCAATGCTTCCATTCGATCATTCCAGACTATGAAATTCAAGCTACCCTCTAGGGCATACTCCAATCCCAAACCATTGAAAGACATTTTCTTGATCCTGAAGAAAAAATGTTGCACTAAAGTTGCCAAATCAAAATTCTTGAGAGAAAAGTTCGAAATAATAGTTCTAATGTGATTTGAGGGCTCTAATACTGTGTAGAAATTTTGATATAAAATGCAACTACTCAATATTTTGACTTGAAAACAAGAGACACAATTCTACTCTACTAATTTGCGGAATGAAAATCACAATTTAGAACAACATGCATAGACATGCAATAAGCAAAACCACAAATACATAGTGATTTCTAGGGGAACCCAACTGTGGAAAACCCCTCAAGCTTGTTTGCATTAATCAATGAATTGAGAAACTATTAATTGCTAGCTCCAGCTCTGAGCTCAATTTGCAAAAGAACAATTGTTCTCTTGCTCTGGATTACATGCAACACTTGTACACTAAACACTATTTTACAACTGATGTTACACTGCCTTAGAATCTCCACCACAACTGTGAAATTCAAATTCCTTGCATGCATGAGTTATTTTTGGTTGATGATTAGTTAACTGGATGATCTCTGAAGTTAGATTGTTGTCCCACTGCACAACTAACCTCCAACTAGTTCTATTAACTGTTAGAACTAGTTTAATTGAGTGCAACTAGAAATGATTGAACTGGATTGCTATAAATTAGCAATCACACGTGTAACTAAAGTCCAAGCCTTCTAACTTGAATTTACTGAGCTAATTGAGTGACAAGAGCCATGTCACCTCAGTTAACTGCCTCTAAGTTGCCTGATGATGTGGAAATTTCAAATTTTCTCAATTTGACCAAGGCTAAGCCAAATTGAGCCTTTCTTGCTACACTTTTCAACATAGAGAACCAACATAAATCCATATTAACTATAGATTTTTCATGCACTAAGAAAGATCGAGTCTCTCAACAAGTAAACATTTCTTATATTACAAAAACTTAGGCAAAGACTTACACCTCGAGGGATCCATCTCAAAGCATGATATCTAATATTAAAATAGATCTATGTTGCTTATAGATAAGAAATGTAATAAGACTAGTCTAATCATGGACAAACTTCCTTTTAACAAATCCTTCAACATAAAAAGTCAAAGTTCCAATTGAAAATGATCTCTAATCTACTTTCAAGTATCTAGATCCATTCAAAATTAATAAACACAAAATATGGTCTTATCATTGAAAAACTAAATAATAATAAAATTAAACAATTTAAAAAAAATATTTTAATTTAAATTTTAATAAATTAATCTACTTTAAATATATCCAAATAAATACAAAAATATAATAAATTAATATTTAAAAACATATATATCATACGTTTTCCAACGACTTAAAAAATCTTTAAACATAAATAAATTTGATTCTTAATATAATATAATATATATTAATTTAAAGACTAATAAGAATTGCAAAAATCAGAAGTACCTAAGTACCCATCATAACGTTGAAGCTGACAAAAAAAACCATTCGACCTTAGAAAAGGAGCCATAAATACTTCAGCATACTTTCCTCCTTTTCAGTTTGACCATTGAAAGGGGGCCATAAATACTTCACTATACTTTACTCCTTTTGAGTTTGACTCACCGCTTCACATAAATGTTCAAACACTTATTGCTTCTTTTTATCAGTACATCAATTGAATTTCCAAGGCTTCCCCATGTGGTAAGACTACTTTATGGGAGCAAATCATAAAGATCAATTCCAAAGAAAAAACAAATTGAAATATTGGTCAATCAATTATGACTATATTCGTAGAGAACACACACAAGGAACCATAATTGAAATATTGGTGGATCAATTATAACCATGTTCGTAATACTACACTGAGCTCAACATAAATCATCAAAAATAAAATGTTTTGAATACCCCTTTGATGAAGCACCCTCCATGGCAAAGCGATAATTAGAAAATAAGTACATCGTACCTAAAAGCTCGCTGTAGGACATGAGCAATGCCTGGAAAATAAGTACTTCCAGACTGAAACTAAGAGTTAATGCCCAATAAAGTACGTTCTCCATTAATATGAACCTGCCCTTTCAGGTTAGATAGGACCCTTCCGAGAGTATAGGACTGTGGGACTAACTCTCTACAACATGTAGATCTTAGAATAGCTGAACTGTAAAGATAAATACACAAATATGGAATGAAATTCCATAATAAAAGAGGCAAAGACCTTGGAGAAGCAGGAGCAGGTACAGATAAACCCTTTTGCGGATAAACAACGTCAGTGGAATTTATGTAAAATCGGTCTCCCTAAGTGAGTTGAGTGATGCATTCAGTTTTGGAAGTTGTGATTAAAGTTCCATATCATGTAAGTAGAGCACTTGGTAAGTCTTCTGTACTTTTTTTAATGTCAGCTTGGACAAAGTATTATACATTCACTGAAATGGATCTCCTGTTTCCAATGATCACCTGCAACATCCCATAAGAATTTGCAGCAACAAGGGTACACTCACATTCAGAGGACTTCTGCCTCCAACAAACACTACTCACAAAACCCATATCCATCCACTTCCTACTCCTCTCCCTCCCCTCCAACAACAATAAGTCTCCACCCAAATCTTCACTTGAGGCCCTTACACTTCCTTCTCCATTATTAACATCAAAGTCATGGGTCCAAAGAGGACTCCCCCACCTATAATCGTAAGCAAAAACCTCATTGCTTTCAGACCCACAAGCAAAGAGACCCCCCTCCTCCCAGACAGACAGGCCCACAAAATTCTTCTTATTGCAATGACCCCTATAACTCCTCACAGGCAAAACAGCCTCTGCCACAGAATGGGAGATGTCCCAGAGCTTGATAGACCCATCAATGGCTGCAGACACAACCATGTTCTCACGAAAAAATCTCGCATAACTTGCAGGCTTTCTGTGATCATACAAAACAAACAGAGCAGAAGATGACGGTGATGAAACTCTTCGTGTGTCATAAACATAAATTCCATGATCAGAGCATGCCATGGCCACCAGATTTCCATTGGATGGACTGAACTCTGCACAGCAGACAGGCTTTCCAGATGGTGCTGATAAAACCATGACGGTCTGGTTACAATTTTTGTCCCAAATTTGCACAGTTCCGTCATCAGAGGCCGAAGCACAGAGACTGTGATATAGAAGAGAATAGTCGACGCTCCAAACTTTCCTGCCACCATGCTCGTCTCGTTCATAGATTGCTAAAGCTTTCTCAGTGTCCCACTCTGTCACAACTCCATCATAATCCCCACTGGCTATAATGACTTCTCCATGCACGGGGTCCCATTTCAGGCTGCTCAGCTTTGCAGGAGTGCATAACACAGATTCTGTGCATGGATTCTGATTAAAACATCCCATATTTCTCTCCTCACCATGAGATCGACCCCCTTTCTTCACAGTCTGGTCATTTCTCACATCATTCTCCTCCTCCTCCAAATTTTTTTTTATCAAAGAATCGAAGTTATACAACCGAATTTTTCTGGCCAATCCTCCTGTTGCCAGCCATTTGTTCGTTGGATTGAAGGCAATGGCTCCAATGCAATCGGATTTTTGTTCCCTACATTGAGAGTCAACTACCGTATGTACCTTCAAATCCCATTCTGATCTCTTGATTTTTGCATTAAAACCATACTCTGAATGTGTTTGAGAGGTTTCTGCATCAACAGCATCTGATAAACCTACAGAATTCTCCCCTTTTCCTCCCATCCAAGCTGCAGAATTGCTGAATACTGATCTGATGATTTTATGGAGGCCTGGGCTGTGACAGTTGATCCTCTTGTGTGAAGATATTTATGGTTGAATATACTCCATTTCTTGGATATATACTCAAGAAATTGCAAGTATAAAACCCTCGGCTCTGCATAAGCAGAATATAATAACTCGGACTGTGGTCTTTCTGGTTTAATGCCGTTGCGAACAACCACTTTCCAGAACATGCCGGTTGAACGCTCGTTGCTGCAGATGGTGATGAATCCTGGAGGGACAGATGGATATACACAAAATGTACAACCTTCGGATGGATATACACGAAGTGTGCAACAAGAATGCAGATGTTATTTCCGTCCAAATTTTCAGAAAGGGATTAGGCAGCTTGGCGGTATACACACTACTTTTGAAGCCCATCAAGGACATATTCCAATGCTATGACAGGCTTTGGCCTTCGGCTCAGGGGAGGGGTTTGCTGGATATATTGATTTGTATATATACAATTGAATTTGTAGTGGCTGAGGGAGCGGCGGATCCAGAGATAAAAACATGGCGTGGGTGGCCAAATCTGCGCCATGCAAATTGTCACATCTGACAAGCTTGCACGCCAGTCCATAATACGTACTCCTTCGTCGAGGGGTCATCGACCTCTCGTCCAAGGGGATTAGGGTCAAAGTGATCGGTGACCCACATGTATGCTATTCGATCTTGTGGACCATGATTTCTCCTTCCGGATTGGGGCTTGAAATGCAATTTATTTATTTATTTTAGCTTGAAAAGGGTTTTTTTTTTAATGGTTTGTTAAATTTTAAACATGAATGATCGCAACCAACACCTTACAACTATGGCTGAGTTGAGTGGGTAGATTTTGCAGATGCATGTGACAAAATTGAATGTGTGAAAGAAGATGATGTTGGGTGTACAACACTATATCTCATTTATGGTTTTGTTTGGTTTTTAAATTAATAAATTAATTTTTAATATTATTATTATATTTATTAAATAAAATATATAAATATTTTTAAAGAATTTAGACTTTTGTGATTCATAATTTTGTTGTTTGTGAGAATATTTCGGCAAAATCACATAAAAAATCATTTGTCGACGCGTTTCGAACTGGTGGTTGTTCGTGTTCGAAACGCGTCGACAAATGATTTTTATGTGATTTTGCCGAAATTATTCTCACAAACAAAAATATAAATATTTTATAAATAAATGAATTATTTAATAAATATATATATTAACAAATATGTTCTTTTAATTATTTTATATATTTTTTAACGCAAAGAATGATTAATATAATAAATATAGATAGCAAAATATGCACAATAAAATTTGTCATATATAAAAAATTAAACATTTCAACATATAAAATCTTAACGACAATTATTTACTAAAAATAATTAAAATTAAATAATATAATTTATAAAAATGTTACATATGGCAAAATGGAAAATAAATAGCACATTCAATCATAAATTAAATAATTTGTAAATACTTATAAACACCATTTATAATAAGCATTAAAACACTTTCTTCATGATATATCATACGTTAAATTTTAAAAAAAAATCATAAAAGCTAACTAAATTATCAATTTATATTAAATTATTATTATTATTATTCTTTTGGATGGGGTGATAATAGAGGTTGGGGGCCCACCTCTATCCCACCTAGTCAAGAGACTAAGGGAAGTGGAAGCACACTCCCATGAATGTTAAATGCTATGAGGTATGACAAGAGGTATCATAATGGTCTGCCAAATTTTAAACGAACTAAAGTTGGAGGGGAGTTGGCATGATGTAGAATATGTCTTGATTGAGCTGGTCACTCATGGGAAAGGAATAAGCATTAAGACTCCGCCCATGGTGTTAAATCTTTGTATATTTATTGAGAGTATTATTGTAATAGGACACATGTAGAGGGCTTCGTGGGAGATGAATGAAGTTTATGAGACAGAGACGGTGAAGTTGGGCTCATGGAGTAACCATAAGCAGATATTAAATGTTGAGCAACCGACTCACTAGGCAAGTTGTCATCTTTCTACAAATGTTGTTTCCCTCCAAGTCTTGTTGCATTATATGGGAATTGGTAATATTGTGTCTCTTTTCATAATTGTTTTGAGTCATCTTTCTCGACTAACTTGCAGGGTGGTCAACACTTTGTTTCTTCAAGGGCTTGAGTTTCTATTGTTTCCTTTTTTTGCTCCCTAGCCTTTATAATTTTTTGCAGTTCTCGCCTTCCTTGTTATTGGTGGCCCTAGCTCTCATCCCTGGCATCTCTTTGTGTCTAGTGGCCTCGCATTCCATTTCTCCCCAACAATGTTGTTTATTCTCATTTCTTTTGGGCCTTTTGTGTTGCAAGCTCTGTTTTGAATTGGACTCTTTGCAAGCCCTATGTCTAGCGTCTAGTGGGGACTTGGTGGGTGTGAGAGCTTGCAACTTTCCCTCCCTATCATCAAGTTTTGCTTTTACAGTTCCCTTCCCAGATGTCCTCATTGTATAGAACTGCTTCATACCTGGAAATTGTCTCATGTGGCACTCCCTCTGTTATCTTAAACTTTTTGGTATGTCTTGGCCTCAGCTCAATCTCCTCATCCTACTTATTTCTCCCCCATGCCTCATCAATAGACATGAGTTAGAAGAGGGGCTGCATATTACCAAGGTCGGGCCCACAAGGGAAACATAAATATGCACCATTGACTAGACTACCTCACTTCATGATATCAGGACCTCATGTCAGCTCACATTCAAGAAGAACTCACTTGGGTTGAGCGGGAAGCTTCCTCTTAAGGGAATCCTCTCTCAGATATGGAGGTTCTTACAGAATGGGAAGATTGGATCCTAGACACAAGGCACATGAAGGGATGTTTCAATCAATATATGCAAATTGTTCATCTATACTGACAAATGAATTTTCACTGGGGGCATACTCTCTTAGATCGACATGAACACAATGTGGATATTATCCACTCCCTTGAACAATTGCATTAGGACTTGAGGGACCTTGATTAAATAATGGATAGAATAGAGCAACATCTCAACATAACTCCAGTGGCAAGGAGAACATCTAAGGACCTAAAGAGCCCATCCAAGTTGTAGTTTCAAATTCGAATCCCGCAACCTATTTGTGTAATGTCTATGTTTTATGCCTCTTTGTTACAAATGTTTTAGTACAAAGCCACTTAGGCTAGTCTTCCAGTTTTAGCCTATTTAATCTTGTAGCTTCTCGTATACAATTACTTCCTATTTAAGGGGAGTTCATTTTTGGATATGGCTAGGTCTCCCTAGGGAGAGACTGGCCAAACTATTTTAACTCACTTTGTAAATTCTAGTTTTTGAAGGCGATACATTTTTTTTCCAAGGAAAAAATCACAATTTTATTCAACTTGCAATAAGAAACAAAATTATATTTTGTATATGCTAAAAAAACTAAGTAAGATAACTGTTTCGCCTTATGAGTGATAAGAAAGAAAATTGTAAAACATTACATCACAATTTTGAAGTTAAGTGTGATAATAATCACTCTTTTTCTTCTAGACCTTCTGCCAATCTCCCAACTTGATGTTAGCTCGGATCAATTCCAATTATTTTTCTAAAGTCTGCAATGACATTTCTTTGTTTGAGTCTAAGCTCTCAAAAACATGGGCTTTCTTTATATCTCTTGTCCCATTTTCATTGCATGCCTCCTTTTTCTAATGTTTTGTTGCTTGGACCTCTTCTTATTCGGTAGCCTTCAGCATGTGGGTCATGTTGTCTTTCTGATCCGAAGCACCCCCTTCTACTTGGTTTATGGGGATTTATGTGGTTTCTTCTTCTTCCTCTTCTAAGAGGTAGGGATCTGAAGGTTTCCATCCTTTTTTTTCTAGACCACCCCTTTTTCTTTTTTGGTATTTTTTTTTCTTGTGGGCATATGTTATGCATGTGTCATGTCTGGTAGCAAATACAACATCTAAATGTTTTATTATCATAATCTAATAGTTGGGTCCACTGAACGATTTTGTATTTCATCTGAATGTGATCTAGGAGACCTTTGCTAAGGTCTATTTCATCACATATTTTGGAAAAGGTGAAGAGACTTTGCTCCATTCTTTCCATTTCCATCTTTTAAAAAATTCCCTGGGTATTCCTGATTCCCTCTAGAAACTTGTGGTGAGAGAAAGGAACAGGGAGGTTTGGTAGTCTCACCCAAACTAGCATTGTTTAGACCACCATTGTTTTGGCATCAAAATTTGGGAGCTGGGGGGTAATGAAGAGCCGAACTCTTCCCTGAAACCATGGCCCATCATTTAATACTTTCTCCAGATCTTCTTGAGTGTCAAACTAAATAATAAATAAACCCTTGGAGAATAAGAAAATATCACAGTTTGTGGTCTAGGTTGAGAAGACCCATCAGTGTACAACATCAGATTTAGGCTAGAAACTGTTGAACCTGCAAATCAAAGCCCTAGATTAAGGAGTAGAAAAAAGGTGGGTTACCTTGGGGAGACTAACCTCCATTGAAAAAATATATTTCATTTTTTCTACAATGTAAGGTCCTGGTGTGAACTGAATTAGATTTCCTATATTGGGACCTTTCCCTTGCACTGCATCCTTATAGGAGACAAATCCACCCTGGTTCCTGTATCCTGATGCCCCTCTACATAACCTTAGATTCAATATAATGGTAGATTTTTTGGATATGCGATAATCCTTCAATTGTGAAAAATCCTAAAGTGCCTTCCCTTCACAAAGAAGACATTATAAATTTGCAGGAATAACCATCTTGTTCTCTATTCATTGCTTCAATTTTTTCACTAAGTACATATATGAGACCAGAAAATTAGAGGCTTAACTTCTTACTAAAGATCTAATAAAACTCCTATTTGGGCTCATCCATTCTACCTTCTCGCCTAAACCAGAAAGATCAAGAGGATTCACCTTGATGGAATGTACCCTACATAGCACCAAATGATGACACCATCGTCGCCAAGACCAAATCAGAGAGATGGATCAGTGCACCTTTATGGGCAGCATAAGTTGCATTCTCAAAAGAAAACCCATCGGAGGAAAAGTTGTATGTGGGGGTGAAGGTTCCATCCTACCTTCTCATTGATTCGATCCCAGGGATGAGGATTTTGCATAGAACTGGCAGCCCCAACTTAACATCACTTGAAGACCAACTTTCATTGCCCTCTTCTGTGATCTCCTTCATATTTGAAATCCTAGATGGTAAATATTTTCTCACATACATCACCACGGCTCTGTCCACGGGACCATCCTCATTTTTCCTCAAGTGATGACTGCATACACGTCTTGGAAACCTTACCGCCACCGGAACCCTCGACATTTTTCCTCTAAAACCTAACTCTTTTATTTTGAAGGAAATACAATTCACCCTCAAATTTATTATTATTATTAATTATAAAAATAATTAATATATAAGTTAAACATATATACGTCTAAAAAAAACATGGAACAAGATTATTTATCATGGATATTTACCCCACTTTACCTTGGATATTTTTAATTTGTAAATAGGCTTCGCTATAATGCCATGGGTCAATACCATCGTTTATCAATACCACATGCCCAAAAAAACATAACTCATTTGATATGACACTTGTTCATATGCCATTTTTAAAAATTAATCAATTTAATTGATCTCGGAGGATCCTATAGGCCAAATTTTCAAAGTCCTCAAATCACAACAAAACTAGTCACAAATCGAAGAGCTCGTCATTCTGAATCCAACGTCATGAATGCCACCTCAAACTAACATCGTATGAATAAGTTATGGCCCACTAAAGTTTTTCGAAAACAATTAAAAATTTTGTAGGTAGGGACACTTGGCATGTTGACGTCAATAGTACAGATGCTGATGTCAGTCATATGGATGATGACATCATTCGTATAGATGTTGACTATTATGAAACCAACTCAAAAGAAGATAGAAAAGATAGATCAACGCCTTAGAATTTAGCCTCTTCGAGGGGGAAACCTCCTTTACATTACATAAATGAACAATTCTTGGATGATTCAAATGACAAATATAGGAGTCTAAGGAGTCACAATATAACCCAGCCGACCTAACAATAATAATATAAAGCCACAAAAATAACAATAGAGGGATCTATGGGGCACAATAAAAAAAATATGGGGACAATAGGGGCACAAAAATATTAATAAGGGATACAACTACAATAGTAATGGGGTAATCACTAGTATT
>APFE031198355.1:0-21941 GCA_000404065.3 Pinus taeda
TCGATGTGATCTTTCACTTCTTGAACATTTTTCTTCTTGGTATGTCCTTCTATCTCGATAGTTTGAGGAGTGGTAATTCCTGCCAATGCTTTACAAGATATGGTCTGATTCATTTCTTTTATCTCTGGGGTTGGATCCTGGCGTATATCCTCTTCTTTTGATGTTTCTTGATCCTTTTCTTCCTCCTCTTCATACTCTATGTAAAATAATTTCTTCTCAACACACTTATGACCTTTAGTGCATTTGCTATCACAATTCTAACAAAGCCCTTTTCCTCTTTTTTCTTCCAATTGTTGTGGTGTAACCCTTGTAGGTTGTGGAAGGCTAGGAGAAACAACACTTCCATCTTCATAGCTATGAGGGGTAGAATTCAATGTTGCCATAATTTTACTTTCTATTATGTCACAAAGCCCTTTTACTCTTTCCAATTGTTGTGGTGTTGCTCTTTGTATCCTCATAATGTGCTATCATTTCCTCTATGAGAATTGACCACGTAATAAGTCGTTTATGAGAGCAAAGCCCTTTATAACATAAAAATTGATCCAGTTCTAAATATGAAGATGAAATACATACCTTTTGTAATAGCGGTACACCATGTAGATAAAAATATTGCCCCATCTGAAGTATCCAATTTACCGGATCCTTCCCATCAAACTTCTTCATCTTGTTTTTCTTGATTTTAGGAGCTCGATCTTGAAACGACTCTAACTCTGTACTTTCAGATCTTTAAGTTCTAAAATTGTGACCTGCAGTAGCCCTCGGTGTCCTCCTTCCAATGCCACCAGCCTGACCCCAATTGGATTCTCCAATGAAGAGTTATACCAAATCTCCCACAGTGACCTGATTATAGACCTTTCGAGAAGAGCGAACTTGTATGAAGTGCCACGTGTCACTATTTAGACCTTTGGCTCTGAAAAATATCTAGAAGAAACTATAGTCCGTCCTATTTCTGTGCCTTATTGTGAAATTTCAATCTGATGCTCAGACAGAAAGTTATGACGATTTTCCCCATGTCACCTGTTTGGAATGTAATTTAGGAGTCTACAAAAAGACCAAATTCCTCAGATCATATCTCCGCAAATATAGCACAAACAACTTTGAAATTCGGACCCGAGATTTAGCACGATGTCTTATCAAATGGTTTTTGTTTTCGACTTCTGAAACGTTGCAGAAACAAAGTTATAGCGAGAATGCCACGATGACCTATTTGAAGCAGCGAAACCCTAGAATCCAAAGCTCTGATACCAAATGTTATGAAACCAGCTCAAGAAAAGATTAGAAAAGATAGATCAAACGCCTTAGGAATTCAGCCTCTTCGAGGGCGGCAACCTTCTTTTATTACATAAATGAACAATTCTTGGATGATACAAATGAAAAGACCTCCTTTCTATATATAGGAGTCTAAGGGTCATAACATAATCAGAGCCTACATAACATTAATAATGTAAGGGTACAAATAATAACATAGTGGGCTCTATGGGCACAATATAATAACAATATGGGCACTACATGGGTACATCAATATAATAAGTGGGTTGTACTAATAAAAATAAGGGGTTACACTAGTAGTATAGGGGCCTAACATTCTCGAATGCAAATGAAAAGTTCATTAAAGAGCTCATTGAGATCTTTCCAACGACACTTGAACAAAGTCAAATGGACATTATATGAGGAAGTTATGGCCTTTAGAATTTTTGGTCAAACAAACAAACAAATGTGTAGGTGGGACACATGGCATCACCATAAGCTGACACATTATAGTATGATTTTGACATGGCATGTTGACTGTAATATATTGATGCTAATGTGGCATGACAGGTCGACCAATTAGAGTGTGACATATGGCATTGCTGACATGGTAGGGGGTTGACTTGGTGTTGATGTGGCACTAATGTGGTGTGTTGACTAAGTGGCAATAAAGTAGGTTGACTATATAGAAATGTTATTCAATCATATTTCTCCACATGAAAACCTTGGCCAGTAAGGTTGGAGTAGTGTCTAGTGAAAAGGCCAATGAGTTGGTTTGAACCCTTGACCTCAGTGTAACCAAGTCAACCAATTATCATTATTCCATCGAATAACCATTGTGACGATGCTAAGAAGATAGCTATTTAAAGTTTTAATGGTTTTATATTGTTAAAAATGGAAGGCTTTACCATTGGATACCCATTATAACCATACCAGAAAGACAAATATTTAAATTTTCAGTGGTATTATACTGTTAAAAGGGGAAGGTTCATAAGCTTGATCCCACGATATCCACCCAACAAACTAGACACACTACCATTGCGCCATCAACTAATTGTTGGTATGAAACCAACGTAACTTATATATAAAACTTTTATATTTTGTTTTCCAAAAATGGACAATCTACAAGTTTGACACTGTGACCTCTGTGCCACTAGTCCAACAAACTTAACCATTGAGTCAAAAATATTCCTTGTATGGTGAAACACAGATTATTATATTTGAAATTTGTTTCATCTGAGATCTGAAAAATCACAACGGTCCTCAAGTATGAGTCTATGTTCTGTCCAATATCAACCATGCATTATCGCCACTACACCACATATGTGGTGCATGAAAGATTTTTGAACACTAACTCCTTTTGTGGTGTTTTTGTTTGGATATAATTCAAAAAAGGAAAGGTTTTAAGCCCTATTTTTGGCTATTTCGAGTGTGAGAAAGTGGATTTATAGATACCACGACCTCTTTGGTAGAGTTGGAGATGAGTATTGTTATAGGATGGGGACATCGTGAATATAAACATCACTTTTGGGTCACATAATAGAGCGACCACTCATTAGAAGCTAGCCCATAGATATAGCCCACAGTAGGTGATGTCCGTTAACTACCTTGGTTTTTTTTGTCTCTCTATATTCTGTTATTTATTTCTTTAGTTCAATCTTTCCATTCATTCATTAAGCTAACTTACGCTTATAATTAACACAAATTAAGTCATTAATTTTGGATCAATTATGAAAATCACAAAATCATAGGAGTAGAGTTGTGGTATTCAATGTGAAGCTCATGTACAAAGATCAATTGCACAAGGAGAAATAGGAAAAGGAAAACATTGAATACATAGTATTTTATGAAATCACAAAAAAATAAATTCCAAACGTGCCCACAAATCAATAGATTCAACAACAACAACACTAAGATGTACCTTCTACAAATGCTATTAGAAAATCAACCAAGTTAAGTAGACCTTGTAAATGATACTCTCATTCATTGTATTATGTATTTTTGACCACCAAAAAGATAGGAAGAAGCAATATAGGTATAAACATGAAAGAAACAAGAGTAAGGCGTGAAATAAGAGATGGACTCTTTAGTACACAACTAGATTTGGGACTTGGTCCCATTGCCTATAGGTAAAAGAGAATTGCAAAATAAATGACTATAGAGGTTGAAGGAAGAAGATGAAGGAAAAAAGAAGTACTAGGACATGATTATTGTAAAGAGGTTTTCACAGAAGAAAGATATAGGTTTTTATGAAATATCTTCTCATATTGTCAAAATGGCTTCAATTACTATTTTACGTTTAGTGGCAGTCGAAAATTTGCATATTCAATAATTAGATCCAGAAACAACCTTTTTTCATGGGGATCGAGAGGAAAGTGTGTATATGCAACAACCATAGGATATGAGGTTGAAGGGAAGGAAAAGTTAGTATGCAAACTGAAGAAGAGTTTGTACATTTTAAAGAAAGCTCCAAGGTAGTGGTATTTGAAGTTTGATAGGTTTACAGTAGAACAAGCTTATATCAAATGTTAGCCTAACCATTATGTTTATTTTAAGAGACTAAATAATGGAAACTATACTACCTTGTTATTTTATGTAGATGACAAGTTCGTTGTGGGGTCCAACATGCAAGATATAAATGTGTTCAAAATAAAATTAGCTAATTCAATTTTTGTGAAGGATCTAGGTGCAGAAAAGAAAATCCTCGGTAAGAGAATAACAAGAGATGGGAAAAATCACAAATTAACATTGTCTTAGTCTTGACACTGTTGGCATTGATATCGACTTAGTATTCATGACATGCTTATGCATGGTCTTGATGAGTTGCTGATTGCAGGTGGTTAGACTGATGAGGTGTTGGTGCTACAGGTGATTGAACTAACCCTCTACAGTGAAATGATCATGATGTTGAAAATGGCAGGAGAAATGGGCTATGAATCCTCGAGTTTTGTATGGCTACAACAACTGTTGGGGCCTTGTCACTGTCAGCCAACAACACTACAAGACTATTTCACCGTTCCCTCTCTATGCCTGCAACAATATGCCTAGGCTTCCTAGCATATGCCCACAAAACTGCCTGTAGGGTGCGAAGGCAAATACCATGGGATTAATCCATCAAATTTCCCATGGAACAACTAAGCACTATTCTACCAAACAATAAAGCTCATACTTATTGACATTCCTTTACACTCTAACCAATAAGGTATTTTGAAGGCACTTTTGGTTATCTCTTGTTTACATGGTTGTGATGTTTTGAAAAACCTTTTGAACAAGCAACATGATGAAGCAAGAGGTGATGAATGAAAACCAAATTAAATTTAGAACCAAATGGTTGGTATCTAAAATAAGCATCAAAAAACACACTTCATGATACATGTAAGGTTGCACAACTTAAAAAACCATGAAGACTAACTAAATTGAAATTTCATTATTATTATTATTATTATTATTATTAGAAAAGGAATTCATATATAGACTAAACATATATAAATTGAACAAAAACATGGATTAATTTTTTAATTAAGGAGATTTACTTCTATTTTACCATGAAAGTTCTTAACGTGTAAAAATAAATTGTTTGAATATCATAAGTCAATACTATGACTTATCAATACCACATACCCAAAAACTCATAAGTCATTTATTTCATATAAGAGTTATTTACCTAAGGATAGAACTACTTTAAAGATAAATATAAACCGTTAATATAAAATAAAAATACCTTCGGCCAAAAGGCCGTTAATATAAAATAAAAATATTGAATATAAAAGAAAAACAAGGGAAACCAATGTGCATAACCGTCGCGTCGGCCAAAAGGTATTATATTGACCCCGTGTCCTATAAATTCAATTCAATTCAGCATGCAATTTTAGAGTTTGTGATGCGAGAGATCTTATACTCGCTTTGTCGCAACTCCCAACTGGTGAAATAATATTGTTATTGTGTGGAGGCACAGAGTGGAAATCTTTAATGGCGGGCAAGAATAAGTCGAAGTCGAAGTCGAAGTCGAAGAAGAATAAATCGAATAAAGAAGAGAAGGTCACGCAGAAGAATGAAGAGATTATATTGAACGTGCAGGCGCAGAAGATAGAGTGGGAGGAAGGGAAGATAGAGTGGGAGGAAGGACAGGCTTTGATCTCAAGAGGGTTGGGAAACTTGAGAAAAAGAGTAGAAGGCAACTTTAAGAAGGATGAATTATGTTTCTCCTGCGAGGAGTTTATGCAGGTTTATTTGACTATTTGCCAACTGTGTTTTCAAGACCACCATCAGCAACTGTACGAAATGTACAGGAAGTCGTTTGAACTATACATATCTTTGGTGGTTTTACCGGCATTGAGTAAACAAGTGGGTGGTGATGGTGAGTTCATTTGTAGGGAATTTAAAAAACGATGGGAAAATTATAAGATCATGGTCCAATGCATGTCACACATGTTCTCTCATTTGGATCGCTACTTCGTGCGCAGAAAGACCGGTGTTGTGCTGCCCAGTCTCAGAGAAGTTGGGTTGCTCTGCTTCCGTGAGCTTGTGTATGATCAGGTACGGGTGGATGTGAAGAATGGCGTGTTGGATTTGATAAATCGAGAGCGCGAGGGAGAGAAGATTGGCATGCCTTTGGTGAAAAACGTTTTCTTGGAAATTGGTAATGGTAATGGTATGGACTCGTACAAGAATCATTTTGAAAAGCCCATTTTTGAAGATACTGCAACTTACTATGGTCGAAAGGCCGCTTTATGGATTGCACAGGAATCCTTGCCGCAATATATGCTAAAAGTTGAAGAGTGTCTGAAACATGAGATGCACAAAGTTGCCCCTTATTTGCACTCCAGCAGCGAGCACAACTTAATGGAGATAGTAGAATATGAACTCCTCTACCGCTATGAAACTCAACTTTTGGAAAAACAGGAATCTTGTTGCCCTGTGTTTTTTAGGGATGACAAGAAAGACGACCTTTCCAGGATGTATAGGTTGTTTGGTAAGATACCCCAGGGTTTGGAACCGGTGGCACCTATTTTAAAAGAACATGTAACTACCGAAGCAATAGCATTGATTAAATGGGCAGAGGATGCTGGGAATGATAAGCATGAATTTGTGCCCAAGCTTATTGAAATCCATGGCAAGTATAAGGGTTATGTAGAGCATGAATTTCAGAAGCATAAGCTTTTTCTTCTGGCTTTCAGGGAAGCATTTTCTGTAGTGTTTGATAAAAGAGTGGGAGGAAGCACGAGTGCAGAGTTGTTGGCAGAATTTTGTGATAGTGTACTCAGGAAACCTAAACTGATCGAAGATCATATTGAGAGCATTTTCCAAAAAATCGGAGAACTTGTTTATTACGTTACGGATAAAGATTTATTTGCAGAATCCTGCAAAAAGAAATTAGCCAGGAGATTATTGTTCGACAGGAGCATGGATATTGATCATGAACAGAACATACTATCCGAGTTGAAGAAGGAGTGTGGTACTCTGTTGACATCAAAGATGCAGGGCATGCTAAATGATTTCGCTGCTTCAAAGGAAATTCAAGCTAGTTTTACGGCAAATTCAAAGACCAAGCTCACAATATCTTTGGGTGTTAAAGTGTTGAATACCGCAGTCTGGCCAAAATACAAGTATTCTAAACTTAATATACCTTCAGAAATGTTCAGATGCGTTAAGGTGTTCAACGAATTTTATCATGGAATCCATAAGGGCCGTCAACTTACATGGATATATTCTTTGGGGACATGCGACATCATTTCCAGATTTGATATTAAGACAATAGAAATAACGGTTTCAACATGTCAGGCAGTTGTGTTATTGCTATTCAATGATGCTGGACGATTGAGTTATCAAGAAATCCAATCTCAATTAAATTTAGAAGAGGAAGAGGTTGCCGCACTGTTACATTCCCTTGCATGCGGAAAGTATAATATTCTGCTGAAGAATCCAGTGAACAAATCCATATCATCAGGGGACCATTTTGAATTCAATCCCAAATTTACACACAAATTGACAAAGATTAAGATTCCACTTCCACAACTAGTGGATGTCCAGAAAAAGGAAGTTACTGAAGTTGTCAAGCAGGAAAGGTGCTACGTTATAGACTGTGCCATTGCGCGCATCATGAAAGCCAGAAAAGTCTTATCTCAGCAACAACTAATCAGCGAATGTGTTGAGCAACTTCAGAAGATATTCAAGCCAGAAATTAAATCCATAAAGAAAAGAATTAACGAATTGATAACCATGGAAGTTTTGGAACGCGACGAAGAGGATTCCACCGTATTAACATATTTGGCCTAGAACATGTACTTCATTCGTTGAAAACGATTTTTTTTTCTTATTTTAATGCAAAAGACCTAGCTCTAGTGGAGTCTACTTCAGCTGAGGAAATAGATCAGTTAATATGATGTCTTTTTCTGTAGTTTTTTGATGCGGATAGAAAATTATGTTAGTAGGCAAGTAGATATTAGGATAAGAATAGAAATATTGTCATATATTGTGTGGTTAGAAAGACTCAATATTTATCATTCTTGGATGGAATCCCATGGCATTAGGTGGTCAACATACTTGGTGTCTCACAGGGAATGTTGAGGCACCTAACTATCTTTAAAACTAGTTGTAACTTCCTATTAAATCAATAGAAAAAAAAGGTACTACCAAGCTTAACAAAAAAATATTTGAAAATAGGGTATTTATGATTGGTAGGTAGGAAAATTGAATGAATGGAATGTATATGTGAAACACATAAGGAAAAGACCAAGCTATATACTTATATGTCATAGTATATATCTCTCAAGAATATTCTTTTTGAAATTCATCACTCCTTGTAAACCCCCAAATACATCTTTCCTATAAGAAAACCACATGTTTGTACTATATGCCGTATTTTACATCCCTTAATACCTATAAAATATTTGGTACCCGGAATTTATCTCTTGTAATAAAAGGAAGGAAGCTAAAAATAATAGGATTTATCTAGAATAAAGGTGGAACTAGAAATCCATAAGATGTTGATAATAAGGAGGATGGATGCCTCACATTTGGCAAGTAAACTAGTAGATTTTGACCATATTCAGTATCCACCTCTTTGCAAATGTGTCATTATTAACCAAATCTTTAACCAAGATTTTGTTGTTAAAATTCTTTATCCATTGAACCCAATAAATTGTGGAAATAAACACCCTAAGGAAGCATTAATATCCCCTCTAATTAATTTCTCTACTTGTTGCATTATTTTATTGTTACTTACATCATATATAATGAGATCATACTAAAAATACTTCTATACTTTGAATTTTGTCTTTGAAATGAAATCTCTTCTATACTCCTTGTCAATCTCTCTTGTCTCACACAAGTAATTTTGCGATATATGTTTGAAAATGGAATACCCATTGCAAGAAAACTGCCATGTCACCATGTATATTCTTGGAACTTTGAAATTAAATTTCATCCAATAATTTTTTTCTATCCTCAATACACCAAACAATTACATGATGGTAAGTAATCCCTTGAGCTACTCTAAATTTGGTGTTATAATGCTTTTTCCAATAAAGAATTCCATGTCATCATCAATTGCACTGACAAATCATTCAATTACCTCAAAACATAGAAACCCAATAATGTCTATAGTGTGACAAAGCTAAAATTTTGTTCTCATTGTAACAAGTGTAGGTTTTAACCTTGTGCAAAAATTACCTGCAAACAAATTCTTAAAAATAGAAAAATATATAATGGTGAGAACATAAAAAACATACATAGAGTTTTTCTCCTATAACCTACAACCATTAAAAAAAAATGATTTTTCATTATATTATTTTAATTGTTCCAGTACATTATATACATGATGAAGCATTCATAAACCCTATTCCATTAACCTAGGATTAGATCGTAACCATAGCTCCCTTGAATGGATCTACAAAATACCATGGGAAAATCCACCATGCCCAAAACCTTGTGCAAAATCCATGCACGAAACTATGGGCAGGGTTGCCCACCATCCTTGGGCTTGCCCAACCATTATTGGGTCTGCCTATAAAAAAATCAAAGGCACTACCCTGAACCCCATGCATGGAGACTACCATCCCTGTGCAAATCTCTCAACAAGGCGACAACCGCAACCTTGCACCGGCCACGTAACAATGTGTGGGGCTAGTTTTGGAAAGAATATAACACTTTCCCAAAAACAAGATATATGGGAATGGAACATTTTCTAAATGCCTCATAACCTAGAAACCCAAAAACCTCTATAACATGAAAAACTACACTTTTATTCTCATTACAATAGGATGCAAAGGAGTAGAAATGTGGCACCATTGCACCTTGAACAATCATTGAAGTTAAGTATTTGAACATTGGAAAGCACTTAGCACCCTACCACTCATAAATGTCAAGGAAAAGTGCATAGAGATATTGCGCCTACTTGTATTTGTGTCGATAATATAATATATAGCCATGATATTAAAACCTAACTATATCATGCAGATCATTACATAAATAAGAATCGTTCTCGATTCTCATCTAGAAATATCCACGTGAAGAACATATTCTAACAATCAGGGCTGTGTGTTATTACTTGAGAATATTTGTAGTTCAATTAGTTTATGGGAATTTTTTTTTTGTTTTTTTTTTTTAATTATTTATAATCACAACAAATAACCATTATGGAGAAGAATTTAGTCATTTCATTGTTTTTTTTTAATTCATTCTATCTTTCTAGTAGCTAAGTTTTCCACCTTCCTTTCACATGTATGGATTAAATTCAAGTTACAATTTTGAGCAACTACACTTGTCACATGGTTAGATGTTGTATTTAATTATTCTTCTTTGTCATACAAATGTATGTAATATTCTCATTGTCTACTTTATGGTACAAATGGATATAATATTCATCATTATTGAGATACTTCACTATCTATCCTTTAATTACCCAAATGAATGGAGTCACTTTTCATATTTTGTATTCATGTTGAAGTAGGTATTTCTTAGAATTTTAATTAGATGAGACCATAGGACTTCATCATTGAACTATTTCAATCAATATTTTCTTTTTCGGTAAAACCCTTTCACCTCTTTTCACCATAGGATTTTTGTTTTTTAAGCTTAAAAGAAGTTAGAAACCATAAATTGAAAATTGTTGGATACCTGATCCACTAAGGGTTAAGGTGTGGGAGCTGAACAGTCAAAGGGAGTCCAATAAATATTGGAATATGAATCCAACAGTCACTCCAATGTATTATAAATGCATATCCTGAGAATAAGAGATACATATAACGACTATCCTTCCTATTCTGTCTTCACCATTTTTGTCTCTAACACGGCATCAAAGTTATAGGTGTATACCTATTACAGGTCTATTGGGCACATCACTCCCGAAAATTAGATTAGTAATTTTAGGGCTCATCAAACACTAATTCAGTTGTTATATGCCCTATAGAAGTCTAACTCATTGAATGCCTCCTTTTATGAAAGTTTCCTAGCCTGAAGCATTCCTGAAATGCCTCCTTGCGACACCAGCACAACTCAAGCCTTGAGACAGTGCGGTGCAGAGCTTTGTCGCAACTCCCAACTGGTGAAATAATATTGTTATTGTGCGGAGGGACAGAGTGGCAATCTTTAATGGCGGGCAAGAATAAGTCGAAGTCGAAGTCGAAGTCGAAGAAGAATAAATCGAAAAAAGAAGAGAAGGTCACGCAGAAGAATCAAGAGATTATATTGAACGTGCAGGCGTAGAAGATAGAGTGGGAGGAAGGGAAGATAGAGTGGGAGGAAGGACATGCTTTGATCTCAAGAGGTTTGGGAAACTTGAGAAAAAGAGTAGAAGGCAACTTTAAGAAGGATGAATTACGTTTCTCCTATGAGGAGTTTATGCAGGTTTATTTGACTATTTTCCAACTGTGTTTTCAAGACCACCATCAGCAACTGTACGAAATGTATAGGAAGTCGTTTGAACTATACATATCTTTGGTGGTTTTACCGGCATTGAGTAAACAAGTGGGTGGTGATGGTGAGTTCATTTGTAGGGAATTTAAAAAACGTTGGGAAAATTATAAGATCATGGTCCAATGCATGTCACACATGTTCTCTCATTTGGATCGCTACTTCGTGCGGAGAAATACCGGTGTTGTGCTGCCCAGTCTCAGAGAAGTTGCATTGCTCTGCTTCTGTGAGCTTGTGTACGATCAGGTACGAGTGGATGTGAAGAATGGTGTGTTGGATTTGATAAATCGAGAGCGCGAGGGAGAGAAGATTGGCATGGCTTTGGTGAAAAATGTTGTGAACGTTTTCTTGGAAATTGGTAATGGTAATGGTATGGACTCGTACAAGAATCATTTTGAAAAGCCCATTTTTGAAGATACTGCAACTTACTATGCTCGAAAGGCCGCTTTATGGATTGTACAGGAATCCTTTCCCCAATATATGCTAAAAGTTGAAGAGTGTCTGAAACATGAGAAGCACAAAGTTGCCCCTTATTTGCACTCCAGCAGCGAGAATATGAACTCCTCTCCCGCTATGAAACTCAACTTTTGGAAAAACAGGAATCTTGTTGCCCTGTGTTTTTTAGGGATGACAAGAAAGACGACCTTTCCAGGATGTATAGGTTGTTTGGTAAGATACGCCAGGGTTTGGAACCAGTGGCATGTATTTTAAAAGAACATGTAACTACCGAAGCAATAGCATTGATTAAATGGGCAGAGGATGTTGGGAATGATAAGCATGAATTTGTGCCCAAGCTTATTGAAATCCATGGCAAGTATAAGGGTTATGTACAGTATTGGACAGCTTGTTCAAAAGGGTTACAATGTTTTCTTTGTGAATGATGTGTGTACCAGCATGGATATAGCACCCAGCAAACGATGCATTGCTGAAGTGAAGATGACAAGGAACAGGATGTTCCCTCTCAGGATCAGGGCAGATTTGAAAAACAAAAATGAAATTGCAGCGGTTACCCAAGAGGCCTTCCAAAGCGTGCCAAAGGATGAAAATTGGTTATGGCACTTGAGATTTGGACATATAAATTTTGGAGGTCTAAACTTGTTAGGCAAAAAAAGAATGGTGAAAAGATTACCATTGATAGAGAAACAGGACAGCCTATGTGAAGGTTGCATTTTGGGGAAACAACATAGAGAAAGTTTTCCATCAGGTAAAAGCATAAGGGTAAAGACACCCTTAGAGATCATCCACTTAGATTTATGTGGACCGATGCAAGCTGCATCATTAGCAGGCAACCAATATTTCCTAACATTTATTGATGACTTTACAAGAAAGACTTGAATTTATTTTCTTAAAAACAAAAGTGAAGTGTTTGAGAAATTCCGAAATTTCAAAGCACTTGTGGAGAACCAAAGCGGGCTGCATATTAAAGTTTTGAGAACTGACAGAGGAGGTGAGTATATCTCCAAGAAATTCCTAAGATTTTGCAGAGAAAATAGAATTCACAAACAATTTACAGCTAGGTACACTCCACAGCAAAATGGAGTTGCTGAAAGGAAGAACAGGACTATCATGGATATGGCGAGAAGCATGTTGAAGGCAAAGCATTTGCCAAATGACTATTGGGCTGAAGCTGTAAATTGTGCAGCATATATTTTGAATAGGTGTCCTACAAAAGCAGTGATGAATAGAGTGCCAGAAGAAGCATGGAGTGGGAGAAAGCAAGGAGTCACCCACATGAGAGTTTTTGGATGTGTGGCCTATGTACACATTCCAGATCAGCTAAGGAGGAAGTTGGACAGCAAAGGGGAGAAATGTCTTTTCATTGGATACAGTGAAGAATCTAAGGCCTACAGGTTGTATATCCCATCTACCAAGAAGTTTTTCATCAGCAAAGATGTTCAATTCATTGAAGAGGAAGCTTGGGATGGAAGTATAGAGAAAAAAGTGAATGTTAAAAACCTGTTTGTCTCATGATGAAGATGATGAGGAGGTGGCTGAAGTGCATCCCCAAATAGTAGCGCCAACACAAGGACAGCAAGGGACACCATTGAGGATAAATGAGAATGCTTCTCCAAGCACGCCACAAGGAGGAAATTCAAGTGCGTCTTCAAGCACTTGCACACTAAATGAAAGAGGTAAGAAGTTTAGAAATCTAAGTGATATTTATGATGAAGGAATGAATTCCTTATTTGTCTTGTTTTGTCATGTTGATGATCCTATTCATTTCGAGGATGCAATTAAAGATAAGAAATGGATAGAAGCTATGGATGAGGAGATGAATGCCATAGAAAGAAACAAAACATGGGATTTGGTTGAGCTACCCAAAGGTAAAGAAGTCATTGGAGTGAAATGGGTTTATAAGACCAAGAGCAATGCTGAAGGCAAGATAGAAAGGCACAAGGCAAGGCTGGTTGTCAAAGGGTACAAGCAGCAGTATGGGAGAGATTATGAGGAGACTTTTGCACCGGTTGCAAGAATGGAAACCGTGAGAGCAGTGTTGTCCATAGCAGCACAAAACAAATGGAAATTCTACCAAATGGACGTGAAGTCAGCATTCCTAAATGGAGTGTTAAAGGAAGAGGTTTATATTGAACAGCCTTTAGGATATGAGAAGAAAGGCCATGAACACAAAGTATGCAGATTGAAGAAAGCTCTATATGGGCTCAAGCAAGCGCCAAGAGCATGGTACAGCAGAATAGATTCATATCTATTGGATAATGAATTCGACAAGTGTGAAGGAGAACCCACCGTCTACATCAAAGAAAAAGATGGTAAAATTTTAATTGTTGTCTTGTATGTTGATGATGTTATTTTCACAGGTAATGATGATCAACTCATTAAGAATTTTAAATCAGTCATGAAGGAAGAATTTGAAATGACAGACATGGGTTTCTTGAGATACTTCTTAGGCATAGAAGTAAATCAAAATGGAAAAGGAATTTTTATCTCACACGCAAGATATGTGGATCAAGTATTGAGCAGATTTAACATGCAAGAATGTAAGGCAGCGATCACTCCCACAGTGATGGGATTAAAACTCAGCAGAGAGGACAGCAACAAGGATTTTGATCCTAGTTTGTACAAAAGTATTGTAGGCAGCCTTATGTATTTAACAGCAACTAGGCCTGATATTATGTATGCTGTTAGTTTAATTTCCAGATTCATGGAGAGGCATTAGTTATTGAAAAATTTAGGTGTTGCTGGACTTCCTAAGTTCGCTTTAAACTCCAGCCAAAACCACTTAAAGCTTTATCAGGGATAACATAAAGACACAAACAACTGGTTAAACTATTGCGAGATAAACAAAAATATGGGAGATAGGATCTCGATGGGAATGAAAATGTAAGTGGGTGACGCACAACCTCTCTCATGTATATGCAGAACCCACCAACATGGAACCTTTCCAGGTTGAATCTTTGTGCGTAACGCACATTTCGTAGAATTTGATTCAACGATTTTGAAGGAGAAATACCAAGAATCACTCCTCCAACGTGTAAATCCACGTGCAAATGCATCACCCTATCAAATTGCTTTGTATCGTAATGACTTTTACAGTCATTAAGTTGAACAAAGCTACAGAAATAATGATCAAATTTGATTCAATATGTCATTTAACTCTGTTAAAAGTATTCTTTTTCGGGAATTTTGTTCCACCTTACTATGACTCCTACTCTATACAATATAAATTTCTTTCTTGTTAGCGTAGTGAAGCATGCCTTTACACAACGCCTTTGTTTTAGGTAGGAGATTTGTTGGCTGAGATAATGTCTGAAATTCCACATAATGTAATTACGTAATTTATTACTTTGCTATTTAGAAAAATTTACCATATCTCAGTTGGCCAGAGTCATAGTCTGCATCTCTCTACATTCTTCGTTCTTGCAGCTGCAATCCATTACATGTCCGAGAAAACAGATTTTGCCATTATTTTTCCATTATTTTGTCTTAGAACAAAGCCATGAATGATAGGTATCCTCCTCCATGTTTTGCCATCATTTGCGACAGAATTTACGTGAAAGGCGAACTTTAACAAGAAGAAAAATCCACAAATAACTTTGAAAGAGAAGTGATCAAACCTTTATTTTCCTTTTGTATATCTTAAAAGTATATGATTATCAATAAACCTTTCGTTTCCTGTACATACCTTTCAAAGAAAATTATAAGATAAATCACACTCTGAAAACAATCTGGTTAAGATACTTCTCCGTTTAATTTGTACAATCACAGTAATACAAGTATAACCTGAACAATAAAATGCTAAGATATTAACATTTTAACTACTTAAAGTAGTGAAAATAATTTAATATAAGTTGCTCAAGTTACTTAAAGTAGTGAAAATAATTTACTATAAGTTGTTTAAGTGAAACTTAAAATATAGAAACAATTCCTCTTGCATCTATACTTATCCTTTATGAATGCTATCCGCACAAAAAGCTATGAAGAAATAAATGAGAAATAATGATTATCGTAAACCCGTTTACATGTAATGTAAGAATTTATTTACATAAATTTAGATATTGAAATTAACGATTTAATCTAAATTATACATTAATTTAGTTATATGTTTGTTTTAACAATATCTAAATGTACGGTGGGTAAAAGCACAGCATAGAATAACAATAGGGAATAATGCAAATAGTTTCATGTGTTATGTGATACTACTCACACAATAACTTCTTCGGAAAGAAATGAGAATGAATATTTATATGTAAGCTCACTAACTTGTAATATAATCATTTATTTATAAATTTCTATATAATCATTTATTTATAAATTTCTACAAATATTGGAACTAACAATTTGTCATGGTATATCCTAATATTGCCACTGCAAGAGGTATTTAAATTATTATTCATTGGTTTGGTTGTATATCATTTTAGCAATGTTTCAATCCCAACTTTTCATAAAATCACACGTTAAAACATGCATACGATATGAAGTATATAGATTCAAGCTACATAATATCTAATGACTATATATGCACAACTAAAAAGGGAAAAGGACGAGAGTAAGGTTAGGGTAAGATTTTCATTTGACTTTGGGGCTAATTTAAAAGTTGCAACCATTTTAAAAAGTTGGAAAAAGGGAAAAAATATTGAGTTTAATAAGAATAATAAAGTTACGGTTAAAGATATGTAAAATGGATAAAAATCATTTATCAATAACATATGGCCTTGAGTGATGCTAATTAGCTAACCTTGTGGAACCTATAATCAGGCTCTCCTCGAGTAATGAGTGGTGATCTGCAGAGAAAAGATATATGCAACAACCTCCATTTCAAGTCATCCATTACTTTTTTTTTATGAGGCAACAACCTCCTACAACAACCCCAGATGTATTACTTTTTTTTATGAGGCAACAACCTCCTACAACAACCCCAAAATTTATGAATAAATTTTGGTAAGCATTTCTCTAACGTGCCAAAGGCCTCTTGAAAAGCTTTAACATGTTTAATTTTGAACACTTCATGACATTTTATAATGTTACTTTTTTCCTTTAAACTGATAGAAATCAAATTTTAACTTTTTTTTATAAGTAAATTTTTGTGAACACTTCTCTAACGTGCCGAAGGCCTCTTAAAGGCTCTAACGTATTTAAATGTGGAACACTTCATAATACCGCCACGAGGGAGATTTGACACCCCTCCTCCCTCTTTAAGGGCTCTGCCGTCTTCAATTTTGAACACCACGCACCGCAAGATGGAGGCCTCCACAAAAAGCCCATTCAGTTCACGTAAATTTAAAAAAAAAAGGTCAAATGTTGAAACCAGATAAACATGTGAAATTTCTTTTAATAAAACGACATGTTCTACTTGGAAAAACAGCTTTTAGGAAAAAATGTTCCAAACCAAATTGCATTTGTGGCTCCCCACCTTCTAAATTACTATAGCAGAAAATATACGAGCATGCCACACAGTTGGACCCAGTTATTCGTGCAATAATCCTCGAAACTGAGGCCATTCATTCGTGAAATAATACTATAAACTGAGCGCATTCATTCGTGCAATACAAGGAAATAAAAAATGAAAAATCCATCCACTGCACATAAATTCAAAAAATTCAAAATGTTAAAACCATGCAATTGGAGTCCATTTCACTACACAGTTGACAAAAAAATAGTTGCAATATTTATCAGAAATTCAAGAAGCCCAATACTACTGAAGGAGTTGCTCCAAGATCTTTACAAAATTATTCAACTAGAACAAACCATTGGCCTTAAAGTTTCAAAGCCAGTCCAGTATTAGAAGTTGATGAATCCAAACAAGAAAAAGTCTTACCACTAATAGTTTCTATACAAATTCTCAACTAATTCTCGACTACAATAAAAGCAAACACCGTGGCACAGAAATATATATACTGTTTTTGCACCAATTCCATAGAATCATTCAAAGGCCCACTGATTCTCACGCCTGACCTCCTCCTCCTCTTCAGGAGTAAAATCATTCTTTATGTTGAAAGTTTTACGTATTTCTTCTGGCGTTTTTCCTTTTATCATTTCGGCAAAAGTATGACATGTACGATCTAGCAGATTTTCTATGTTTAGGAAATTAGCAGCCTGCAAAAACCCGAAAAGCTTAATAATCGAAAATTTCCGTAAAATATACAAGTGTGTCTATAGCCTGGACAGGCATATACATGTGCTAAACATTACTAAACAAAGCGACGAAGATATTGCAGAACAATTACATGGAATGAGGGTACACAGATAATTGAAAGATCTCCATAAGATTTCTAGCATTTAAAAAGGAACAGAAATTAAAAAAACAATTAGTTGATGGAACATTGATTTATTGGAGAAGCCATCGGTAACTGTCCTCAGAGGTTCCAAACAATTTGGTTAGGGTAATTTAGGTAGATTAGGCCCCTTAAAACAACAAATAAGAAAAACGTTAGTTTGGTTCAAAGAATACCAAACCATCAAATTCCTAATTAAATAAGGGTTTCTGACAGAATACCAGGATAAGGTCCAACAAAGTGTCCTGATCGACTTTAACGAAATCTTCATCCCAAATCTTGATGTCTTCCTCGGAAATGGCCGATTTCTCATGTGCGGGGTTCTGAGCATCGACATGGTACTTGCAGTATGCGATGACCTTCGAGAGTATCTCACTAGAAACGTTTGGCAGCGGAATAGCGTTGGCGGTGCAAGTGCCAGTGTCCTCGATCATGTACTTGATGGTCTGAGTTTCAAATGCCACAGCCTCAGTGACATCGAACAATTCGCCATCTGAGCTCTTCAAACTCACCTTGCTTTCCGAGGCCATGGCTCCCCAACCAAAAAGATGATCCGAATAAATGATAATCAGAGTAAAAAGAAAGGACTGAATTTCTGTGTGTATAAGCGAAGAGGACTCGATAGAACTTTTTCTCGATGAATATGAGATGACCGATATGTGGTAAAGGCAATCAGTACATATATTTATACCTTGATTGATTACTCAAATGAACATGGCATGGGTTTTTAGCTACCTTTTTTTAATTATCTTTTCTTAACTCTAGTTAACAAAACCCAAACTTAGAGATTTTAGGGTTTTTTTATTTTATTGTTTTTTGGTTGATTACCCAAATGACCATGACATGGGCTTTTAGCTGCCTTTTTTAATTATTTTTTCTTAACTCTAGTTAACAAAACCCAAACCTAGAGATTTTAGGGTTTTCTTATTTTATTGTTTTTTGATTGATTACCCAAATGACCATGGCATAGGCTTTTAGCTGCTTTTTTTTAATTATTTTTTCTTAACTCTAGTTAACAAAACCCAAACCTAGAGATTTTAGGGTTTTCTTATTTTATTGATTTTTGATTGATTACCCAAATGACCATGGCATGGGCTTTTAGCTGCCTTTTTTTAATTATTTTTTCTTAACTCTAGTTAACAAAACCCAAACCTAGAGATTTTAGGGTTTTCTTATTTTATTGCTTTTTGATTGATTACCCAAATGACCATGGCATGGGCTTTTAGCTGCCTTTTTTTAATTATTTTTTCTTAACTCTAGTTAACAAAACCCAAACCTAGAGATTTTAGGGTTTTCTTATTTTATTGCTTTTTGATTGATTACCCAAATGACCATGGCATGGGCTTTTAGCTGCCTTTTTTTAATTATTTTTTCTTAACTCTAGTTAAGAAAACCCAAACCTAGAGATTTTAGGGTTTTCTTATTTTATTGCTTTTTATCGGATAATTGTTTTAGATCAATCCTCGGCGTATTTTAACGTCCAATTAGTTCACTATTCCCTTAGGGTGGGCTAGATTGCCTCTGAAATTATCTCTTTAAAAACCTAAAAATAGTTAGTATGGGCTACTTAGCTTAAATATAGTTTAACTAAACAAAAAAATTAACAAAGGACAAAAAATCATCATAAAAATAAAAAATAATAAAATATTATACTATTGAATTTCATCCCAAAAAATAAGAAATATAATTAAGCAATATTATTTATTGAGCCCCAAAGGCTGTGTAAGTTTATTTGCCATTTGTTCCCTTTAAAATAAAAATAAAAAATAATATTGTAAACAAAAATTAATGTCGACTACATAAAAGAAAAATAAGTAAAAATATATAATATATATAATTCAAAAGTATTTAAATAAACTAATAGAAGATCTATGTTAACTAATTTATGTTGAAAAATTGTTAAAAGAAAATATTTTTATGTTTTATATAAAAAGAATAATCTATGTGGGTTATCAATAAAATATTTTAATACCAATTAATATTGACATATACTTAAAAATACATTATTTTATTTTTTTGTTGGGCAAAGGCTAAACTATTTATATTAAAAACCAAAAAAATTATTTACAAGAGGTGTGAACCTCTGAGAGCGTGTGTTCAACTCTCTGTCAAAGCTTTCCCTATCAACCTGGATCTTCTGCTTATACAAGCTAGAGATTACAAAAAAACCAACAGAGATAGTTTGTACTGCGACATAGACAGACATAGAAACTGGAAATTAACCCGGACCCCAAGACCCATTACAAAAAACAGAATTTCTAATCAGCATTTCATCAATTGCTGCCCGCCACCAAACTGAAACTAAGCCAAAAGGGAAAAAACATCGTGCGCCTGAGATCAGGCTTACCCTTGACACTTCTGCCACTACTTGTTCTGCTTCTTCCGCGCCTCAGCTTCTCATTCCAGTTTCTGCTTCTTGCGATCTTCTGCTGCACGTTCCGGGTCACGCTCCCAAGTCACCTCCATTCCATCCGGAAGATCTTCGAGACGTTCAATACCAGGCGGCAATTTAAGGTACAGAGTATAATCGAAAGAGTCTTCTGTCTCCTCATTCTTTATCTTGCTCTGAGGGGAGGAAGGCCTGCTGCTTTGAGTCTCCCTTTGAGCCTCTGGTGGACCCTCAGAAGTGACCATGGGCTCTTTTCCTTTGAGGGTGCTGATTTCCTATAATGCTTCCGCCTGCTCCGCTGAGTAACCAAAGGTGCTCTCCTCATCAATCCTGCTCTGTAATTCTGGGCTGTAAGAACTGTCCTTTAACTTGGTTGAGTTGTCTGAGGAGGGAGGCATCTTTTCCTCCATTTCAGCCTTCCAACTACCGTCCTCCTCATCCTCCTCAGAAAAAATGACAGTTATCATGGCTTTAACCACAGGCTTGTTCCTCTTGCGGCGGTAATAAAGAGTCGCGGTCTGCACTGCATTGCTTAAGTCTGAATCAGAGTGCACCGAGTCGCAGGAGGGTGGCGAAGCACAAGCCAGTGGAGAGATACGCCTCGGGCTTGAATGGCCACTGTCTCTTGTGCCGCCCTGCTGCCCAGAATTGCCCCCCCTGTGAGGCCCACGATGCCCATTGCGCAGAGCCATGATGAACCCAAGATACCCAGCAGCTCTCTGAGGACGAAGCCTAGCTGCCTTATGCCTTCGTCTGCCAAGAAGAATGTCGCGGGAGAGGTTACCCCGATGGCCCTACAACCCAACGGCCAACGTCAAATTCACCTTAGCAGAGTGAGAACACACCGCAAGAATTGGGCAGGGGAAGGACTCGAGGGTGGGTTTGCTGCCCTCAGAGCCTCCCTCCTCCACGCTGACCTGAACTGCTAACCTCCCAGAACCAGAGCCGAACTGCAAACAAAGAATAAGGAATGTATGCGCCATGGCGAGATAACTGTCGACAGAACCTTGGAAAATCAACTGCATTGAAGAGCCATTAAGGCTCGTAAATTCCCTTGGGGCAGAAGCCAGCCCAGAGCCCATGGCGACCACCTGTCTGCGGTGTGGCAACATGTACTCGGCGCGTGGGTGGCGCATCAGCTTAAATGCGTTCATTAACACCCGCATCCGGGTTACTTAAAAATACATTATTAATAATAATAAATTATTTTAATTTGATTCAAATTAAAAATTAGTAACTCTTTGCATTAACATAACATAACATGTTATGTTGTGTTAATGCAAAGAGTTACTAATTTTATTAATAACTACTCTGGTAATGTAGTTTAATTTAAATGGCTAGTAAACATCAAGAACCATTCAGTAGAATAAAGTTATAAGTAGTTAAAAATATAATTTATGTTAAAAAAACATATAACTAAATATTTAACATGGTTAATATTAAAAAAAATATAAAAAAACATTAATTAACATTAAAAAAATATATATTAAAATATTTTATTTGCCGAAGAGATTTTGTTACATTATTGTGAATAAATGTCAGGGTGTATTAATACAACATATTTATAATTTTTTTATATGGTATTTGTTCATATGACTTTTAAAAGGTGCATAATTTTGCAAATAAATTTCAAACATTAATTTTTAATACTATTAAAAATA
>APFE031198358.1:32558-57450 GCA_000404065.3 Pinus taeda
ATATATAATTTTTATATTCTTTACTATTGTTGCTTCTGCTAGTTCTACTGTTGTTGTTGCCGCTCTGGCAGTTGTGAGCTTCGGTCTCAGTGATCTAGGAGTTATGGTGTGCGTAGGAGGAGTAGCGGCCATGATGTTTGTTAATCCTTATTCCAGAAATTTCGAGTACACATCCTGCCAATCCTCAATAGACATGCAACACTTCTCTCAGCTCAGATTTAGGTGCAAAATATCACAAGATTTCTTCAAGAGGCAAAGTGTCCAAATGTAGAGCGAGATGCCATATTTATAACCAAATTCAAATTAAAATGCCTTGAATTCCTTTAGATACTCCTCATAAATGTGAATTTGGTTGTAGATTTTCATAGATATGCTCCTTAAATGCACTTCCCTTGCTCTCTTTAATGCCAAAATTTCAGTCAAATCAACTGTAGCTTTTCCAACGGTCACATTTTGGGATGGATGCACTAGGCCCCCCCTTATAGTGTAGGTTCATTGTTGCAAATTTATCCACCTCCGCCATCTCCCTAAACATCACGCAGCCCTCCTTCTGCAACATAACCATTTCTTGGCATAGTAGTTTAGAGTCATGTGCTTCCTTTCAGCTGCTTGAAGCACCAACACTTTCTTGTGGTAATATAGTCATTGCATTCTTGCAGGGGTGGGATCATCCCTTTATACCTTCAATCTTCTCCAATTGATCTGTCCAAGAAACAACTCGCCATTCATCTTTGCGAGCTGAACTGCGTCACCATCCAAAATATCCTTGAAAACATATGGTCCAAGCTAATGCGTTTGAAACTTCCCCGAAAATTTTGTGAACTTGATGTCATACATCAAGATGGAATCTCCATTCTTAAAAGTGTGTTTCTTAATGTGGTAATCATGCGATGCCTTTTAACTAGCTTTATGCTCCTATTGATGGAAACCATCCAAAAATCGATCCTCCTCCAGCGCAAGTAGCTAGGCTAAGCATTCCTCCATGAAGTCGAAATCTACCATCTCAGTTATTGTTGCAATCCTGAGGCTGAGCACTATATACTCCATTGGCATCACTACTTCTTGTCCATATACTAGTCTAAAGGGTGTTTTCCCAGTCAATTTCTTACAATTCATCCTATATGCCCATAGAACCGTCAGTATGTGTACATCCTAATCATTCCTATTAACATTGCAAATCTTTGTTAAGCCATTCTCCAATATTTTATTAAAAGATTCGACATTTCCATTTTACTGGAGGTGATATGATGTACTCTTATGATGGGAAATTTGTGTTGAAATATGGCAACAAGAATATTCCAATTTAATTTGTACTTGAATGAAATTGTGAATTAAAATCGAATTTAGTCTTAACAGCTACTTGGAAATAATTAATTAATTAATTTTAGATTAATTAGTTGGAGAAATTCAAGTTAGAAGTCTTTCTGAAGTCATGCGAGAGTTATCCATTAAATTAAGGAGATAAGATTGAGTTATATTTGATTTGTAATTAGTTGACTTAGTTTACTAAGTTAAGTCCGGTTAAATTAGTTCCAAATTGTTTGAGGAACTAATAGCTAGTTAATAGTCAGTTGATGCATTAATGCACTCAATTAGTGCTACTTCAGTTAACTGAAGATTCCCTCATCAGAAACTCATGCATGTCTATGATGAGAAAGACCAGTTGAGATTAATGTTCAAGGATAGTGTACTATCAATTCCATGTGTTTTAACATGGAGAAAAATCATGCATGCAATCAAGGATTCATCCTTGAGGATTGCGCAATTTTGAAGGCTTGATCGTCCACTTGGTAATAGGAAATCATCCAGAAGGAACAGCGCAAGGAAATAGGAGCATGGAAGGTAGAGAGGAAGGCTGGAGAGAAGCCAAGATTGCCTGTGAGCATCTGTGAGGATTGTACTGGGAGCTCGCTAGCTGTGAGAGCTAAGGCTTTGTATAATTCCTATGTATTTCCACCATGTATGATAATCCAATAGTGTGGGGTTTTTAGCTGAGGCTTTCCCCAAAGTATTTTTATGTGTATTGTGCCATTGATTCTTCTTCTTCTGGTTATATTACTCAGCTCAATCTTTAAGCTTCCACAAATTGATAGTATAAGTAGGTTATAGTATTCTGCTTTGATTTATATTGCATTATCGGGTTAACCTACATAGATTTTCTACAATTTGGAACTCTTTTGGCATTGCCTTAATTGTTTCATTCAAGAAGTGCGAGCCTCAGTCACTATCTTTGGGCATCCAAACCATGACAGGATATACTTGAATATTAACTTTGCAGTAGTTTCCACGCTGCAATCCTTCACCGGCTATGCCTCGGCCCATCTAGTCAAGTAATTTTGTCACAGTGATAATATAACGTGCACCCATCTTCTTCCCTGCTGGATAAATAGGTCCAATGAAGTCAATGGCCCATTTTTCAAATGCTTACAATGTGACTTGTGTATTTAACGGCAATTCATCCCTTCACAATGGTCTTCCAGTCACTTAACACACATCACATACATTGCAATACTCAAAATTTTTATGTATCGTAGGCCACCATATTCCTTCTCGCAGAATCTTCTGTGTAGTTGCCTTACCTACATAGTGTCCTGCCACGACACCACCATGCACTTCAGATAAAATACTGTGTCGTTCATACTTAGGTACATATTGGCACAAAACTTCATCCAGTACCATATTATATAAGTGTCCAGCAATCACTATAATTTTTGCAGCCCTTACTACTAGTTCCTTCCTTTGCTTCATTGTGTATCCTTCTCAAGCTATACTAGTAGACAAAAAATAAATAATGTCTCAAAATGTTCATCATCCACTCTGACAGAGAAGAATTTTGCGTCAAGTAATCCTTCATCAATATTAGAGGGTTCTTCATCGTTCTTGATCCTAAAGAGGTGATCAGGTCCAACATTCAACCTCTGTGGCTTAACTATTAGTTCAAAATCATATTCCTAGAAGAGAAGCAACCATCTATAAATATTCACCCCCAACACAGGCTTATTGACTAGGTGTTTCAATGCAGAATGATCCGTGTACATTTTAAAGTGCACACCTAGCAGATAATGCCTGAATTTTTGTGGTGCATATACCATGGCCAATCCTTCTCATTCTGTGGTTGAATATTTTTTCTCTGCCTTTTATAGTTTCCTACTTGCAAAGGAAATTGAATAGTCAATATCTCCTTCACTTGGTTGAGTTAGAACAACTCCCAACGTTATACAACATGCATCCACATGCACATGAAATTTTTTCTTCCAATCCTGGAATACTAGGATTGGCGTAGTGACTATATTCTCCTTAAGAACATCCAAGATCTTTTAACAATCATCATCCCAACAAAACATAGAATCCTTCTTCAATAACCTCTCCATTGGCACAGTGATTTGCGCATATGCCTTTATAAACTTCCTGTAATACCCTGTATGACCCAAATTTGGGCATAGCTGCTTTACATCCTTGGGTGGATCCAAATTGATAATTACAACTATCTTAGTAGGGTCTACTATCAATCCATTCTTACATATGACATTTCCCAACAATATTCTGTAAGGTACATAGAAAATACATTTCTTCAAATTCAACGAAACCTAGTACTTCCTGCATGTACCTAACATTAGGCACAGACTAGAAACATGTTTCTTAACTATCCAAAATATTGTCCAATTATCGAAGTAAACCTCCATAAACTTGTGAATAAATTCCTTGAAAGCTACAACTACTACCCTTGAAAATATTACAGGAGCATTTTTCATTCCGAAAGGCATAACGGTATATTGGAATGAACCCCACTATGTGAATGAATAAGCCTCCTATCCACCAATGTTTTCTAGAACTTCATATGTAAAAGGAGTAGGAAAGGGGTCATGTACACATGCATCATTTAACTTCCACATATCTATGCAGATCCTTATATCACCCTTTCTTTTCTTTTCTTGGACCACCATCAGCATAACCCATTCTCATTCTTCTATTGGCTCAATTATACCTACTGCAGGCATCTTATCTAGCTCTTCTCTTACCTTTTCCTTGTATTTTTGGTTTAGTCGATATGGGTGCTACTTAACAAACTTCATTATACCCAAATCACCTACTATACCCTTCAATTCAGAGAACTTCGTTGGAAGTAAGTTTTGATATTCATGCAGTGATTTAATAACCTTTCCTATCATGTCTTGATTGCAATAGTCACCAATATGCGCGAACTTTGGTTCTAATTCTGAGCCAATATTTAGTAGTTTTTCCTTTACCGACCATGAGATATTAGGGATCTTTACATTAGGTCCTACAACTTTTTGCAATCCCTCTCACTCAAGAATATTGATATTTCACGGATCCTCATCGCCTTCTTCCATAGTAACATTGTAGCATTCCAAATTATATTGTAGTTGTGCACTCCATTCATGTTGCATCCAAGCTATAGGTTCAATTTGCGTTTGAAATAACATTGCGTTTATCGCTTTAAGCACCCCATCAATGCATTCAAACTCATCTTCAAAGGTGAATGCCAGGAGGAAACTCTCCTTTATTTCATCCCAATCAACAATCCTATGTCGTGGCTCTGTCTCCAAATACCAGTTCATTGGTATAACATCTAAGATATGAATAAAGATATGTACCCACTTCAGTTGGGGTACCTCACCCCAAGGCTTAGTCCATCGAGCTAGATGTTCACATGGCTCATCCTTACTTGTGTACTTTTCATTGAGCCATGTTGTTGTCAAACCAAATATTAATTTATTATTTTATGATATTCCTTCCAATCAATAATATTATCCTTGTGGGTTTCCCACCATCTTGCAGGCGTAGCTCTTAAAGCTAAATCGAGAGCCTAGAAACTGTGTTCCTCTGGTATGTCTCTTTCAAAATGGTTAAGAAAAATATTGACATCATCTAGCCCATCATAATAAGGCAATTTACATACCTCAATTGATAAATAGTGCAGAGACTTTGTAAGCCTATTGCATCGTAGTGTAGAGACCTCATGTAACTAATTCTATGAGTTTTCCAATTCTTCATATAAGTTTGATTGGCATGAACTATCCTTCTCCCAAATGATACATCCATCCATAGTGGGATTAATCCATAATTCATCTCATGCAGTGAGCTTATATATGTGATCAATTTCTTCATCATCATAGTCATTGCGAACTGGCTTTGTGTATCACGCACCTTCAACTGGATCCAATGGAACAACCACTCTAAGGCCATTCTTTTCAAACACTATGGTTTGCTTTTTCAAATTAACAATAGCATTCATGTTGAAAGCCCAATGAATCCCAGGCAAGCCTGGTTATGGATTACTGTCATCTACTATTTCAATAACTTCAAAATCTACGAGCACACTACCACCCTCAATATCTACAGTCACTCCATGTAGGCGACCCATGAGAATTATCTTTTCTTGATTTTCCATGTGTAGCTAGATCAGCAACCACTACAGCTTAGGTTTCCCCATACATTCCCAAGTCTACTTTGGCAGTACATTAGCATCAAATCCTAATTCTAGAATTATATGGTCCATATCAAAATCACCAATTTGTGTTGTTAACCACATTTCCCTACCAGTCTTCTTCTTGGTTCGGTTCACATTAATCACTGCACTCTATTCTGGTAACGACTTGTCCTTGCTAGTGCAATTGTCTATTAGTTCTTGTAGTCCTTCAACTACCTTCTAATCCCTCAACAACTTCATGCATGTCTGTAGAAATGATTTCAGCACCGTGGGATTAGAGTTCTCTGTCGCATTAATTTCTTCATATTTATATTTTCATGAGACTATTTGTCTCTCAGTTTTAGACATAGAAGCACCTAGAACCATAAAACTATTTCTTGACTCCATAAATGACTCATTTTCTCTCTGTAATTTAAATCCAACATTCTTCTCGTTAGCCTTGCGAACCCATGTATCTGATACCGGTTTCTATCGTTCTACCTTATCTTCACTAGTGGCTATACCACTTCGCGTAACTATATTGACACTAGGATTGTCTTCAGGCAGCTCGAATCTCATCATCTGAATTTTCTGTGCTGACTATTGGTTATTCCTTTCCTTCATATTTGCTATTTATATAGGACAAACTTCTATAACATGATCAAATTTCTTACACTATTGACCAGAAGGATGAGTTGGATTCTAGCAGTCACATGGAAAATGACCTGGTTCTCCATGGTTGTAGCAGATGATCTGGCCCTGATCTCTTTCAACACCTCCTCCTTGTCCTCTTCCCTGTCCTTGGAATCCTGTGTGAGCCGTAGGTGAGCCTTGGCCATTCTACGCATAGGTTTCATCCTGCGTCCTATACATTGGGGTTCTATCTATCATCAAGTCATAGCTTCAGCAATCTCTTTCATCGTGGCCAAGTGATTTACAAAACTTGTAAAATAGTTTCTTTTGGTGTCTGTACAAACCTTTGCAACAGATAACAATTGCTTGTCATATGCATTCTTGACAGTTGGCATATACTACACCAGACGCTTTAACTAGCACTTGATCCAACATGAGACTCTAGTTTCAGTGGGTTGGGACCTCTCATAGCTATATAGTCTTGGTACATAGGGCACTGATCCTTATAGTGGCCTATAGTCTTGCACTTCATGCACCAAAATTTAGGTCATAGTCCCAACTGAACCTCTTTTCCCTTCTTCATATCTTGCAACTCCATATGCAGGCATGCTAACTGTGACTGGATTTTTTGAACTCCTATATATGTGTCCTAGATTGGAAAATCCTCTAGCTTCATCAAAATATCTAATGCTTTGGCCTAAGATCCAAAATTCCGTTGAGATAAAGAATGTTTTAAGCGTGGCAATAATGAAGCTATGTACCATTCCTTATGTTGTTTGTTTGAAATCTAAAGATTAGCTTGTCTCAATAAGAACTTAAACCTCTGGTCTATATCCCACACAGACTCGTTAGCCATCTACTTGATCTCCTTTATTTTAATAACACACTGAGATTCTGATTTCGACTTTCTAAATTTCCCGTTCAGTGTAGTCTTTGTCTCAGATAACATAGCATTCGAATTGGTCATACTATATGTGATATACCATGTAAGCACTCTATCCTAGAGCATTGTAAGCAGTTGCACTTTCTTAATGCCATTATCATTTATCAGATTCACCTTCCACATAGCTTCTGCTACAAACCACAACTAATTAGGATCCTCCAATCCCTGACCCTTGAATATAGGGATTTTCATTATATTCGCCATATTGAAAAATTAAGGTGTAGGTGGAGGTGGGGGTGGAGGCATAGGTGTGCGAGGTGGTGATCAAGGTGGAGATGGGGTGGATGGATGAAGAATCCCATAAGTGTCGTGAACTTCTATCTATGGTGCACCTCTAGGTGTGTTAGGGTTGGCCCTTTCTTCTTTGCCTTCTAATTCACCCAATAATGGACTGTACGCACCCTCAATATATTTTCCCCTATTGTTCCTTTCTTCTTCACCTACTAATTCACCCAATAATGGATTATACATGCCCTCAGTACATTTTTCCCAATCATCTCTGAATCATTCTTCACTTTACGTAGATCCACTTTTACCTCTTTTAAACATTAATCGAAAGGCATAAAACCCTTTTTACGCAACAACATTTTAATCCATGTTTTAGTGATCTCAGGTACTTACCTCTCGGACCCTCAAATAATCAGATTTCAGCTTCACTATAAGATGTAGATGTGTCAATTGCAACTTTAGTGATGAAACTGCCCAAAATGCTATCGATCCAATAGTTGATATCCCTTACAACCTTATAGTCAGACTCTTCAAGACGGTTGATTAGTTCAAGAGTCCACACAATAGGATCATCATGTTTCCAAGTAGGTTCGTTGTCCTCTAGCTCTGAAATCCACTCATGTAGTTAGTTATGGAATGATGCAAAAAAGATATCGTGTTGTTCTGTATAGAGATATATCTGTAACCACCTCTCTTTTGACGAGCGCGGGTTCTGATTTTCCTGAGCTGCAAACTCGTGGAACTTCAGATCTATCCACTTGTCGATTTCTTTCTTAGTTTATACCCATGGACGCCACATCACACATCCCTTAGACAGATCCCGATCCCGACAACGAAACCATTTTTTATCTTGAGGGGGCTTGGACCAAGCTTCAAAGTTAGTTGTGTCAACCAACAAAACCCTACACTACCGAGCCATTCGGAAATAGTCCACTTAGCACAGAATGCAATCTCACTCGAGGCGGTATTGGGGGATGCTAGGACCAAGTTTCTGCATCTAAAAGCCTATGTGATGTTGATAGGTCCCTCTACTACTAGTGTAACCCCTTATTGTCATTATTACAACCCCCTTATTATATTGTTGTGCCCATGTAGTCCCCATATTGTTATTATTGTGCCCCATAGAAGCCCAATATTGTATTTATTGTGCCCTTACATTATTATTGTTATGCCAGCTCTGATTATATTATGACCCCTTAGACTCCTATATATAGAAAGGAGGTCTTGTCATTTGTATCATCCAAGAATTGTTCATTTGCATAATGTAAATGAGGTTTCCCCCTCGAAGAGGCTTATTTTGAAGGCGTTTATTTGTCTTTTCTATCTTTTTGTGCACTGGTTTCATAACATTTGGTATTAGAGCTTTGAATTCTAGGGTTTCGCTGCTCCAAACAGGTCATCATGGAATTTTTGCTATAACATTTTCGCTATGAAGTTTCAGAAGGTAAGAAAACAACCCATGTGAGAGGAAATCAATTTGAACCTCGGGTCTAAATTTCAGATCTTTTCTCGCTACATTTTCGGAGATATGATCTGAGGAAGTTAGGCTTTTTGCAAGCTCCATAATTTCATCTCAAACAAGCTATTGTCAAATTTTTGCTATAATGTTTTTTCTACGAAGGGTCAGACTCTGAAATTAAAACCCATTTGAGCCGAAATCTTGGTGAAGCTCGGGCTTGAAGTTTATATCTTGTATCGGTATATTTTCAGAGATATAATCTGAGGAAGTTAGGGTTTTTGCAGAATCCTGAATTATATTCTAAACAGATGACCTTGGGAAAATCGTAATAACTTTTGGTATGAGCATTAGATTGGAATTTCTTAGAATGTACCAAAATGCAGATCGATTGTAGTTTCTTGGGTATCATTTGCAGAACCTAAGGTCGAAACAGTGACATGGGGAACTTCGTACAAGTTCTCTCTACTGAACCATTCTATAATTAGGTCATCGTGGGAGATTGGGCATAACTCTTTCTTTGGGAACCCAATTGTGATCAGATTTGTGAGGTTAGAAAGAGGTCTCAAAGGGTTATAACAAACCAAATTTTTAGAACTTAAAGATCTAAAATTACAGAGTTACAGTCATTTCAATATCAAGCTCTTAAAATAAAGAAAAAGCGATCTGAGGAAGTTTGATGGCAAAGATCCGGTAAATTGGACACTACAAATGGAGCAATATTTTGATCTACATGAGGTGAAACTATTACAAAAGGTACATATTGCATCTTTATATTTAGAACTAAATCAATTTTTATGGTATAAAGGACTTTGTTCTCGTAAAGAACTTGTCACGTGGTCAATTTTCACAGAGGAAATGATAGCACATTATGAGGATACAAAGAGAAACACCTTCCTTAGCCCATTGATAAATCTCAAACAAAAGGGTTCAATGGCAGAGCACATTGAGGACTTTAAAATTTTGAATATAAGGGTAAATGATATTCCAAAGAAAGGATTTATGTCTTCATGGGGACTTGAAAGGATAACGTTCAACATGAGGTTCATCTTTGGGAACCTGATTCATTGGAGAAGGTATTTAGGCTTGAAAGAAAAATTGAAAGCGAAATTATGGAGACAAAGAATCCCATCACTCACGACTATAATTATGGAAGTGTTTTTTCTCATAGCCTTCCATAACTTACAAGGTTTACACCACAACAATTGGAAGAAAAAAGAGAAAAGGGCTTTCTTACAATTGTGATAGAAAATACACTCAAGTTCATAATTGTGCTGAGATGAAATTATTTTACATCGATTATGAAGAGGAGGAAAAAAAGGATCAAGAAGCATCAAAAGAAGAGGATATGCACTAAGAACCAACCCCAGAGAAAGAAGAAATGAATCTCACCATATCTTGTAAAGCATTGGAAAGAATTACCAATCCTCAAACTCTCTAGATAGAAGGACATATCAAGAAGAAAAAGGTTCAAGAAGTGAAATATCACATCAAGAAAAAAGAAATGAATCTAACCATATCTTGTAATGCATTGGCTGGAATTACCACTGCTCAAACTGTCAATATAGAAGGACATATCAAGAAGAAAAATGTTCAAGAAGTGAAAGATCACATCAAGCATCAAGAAATGAATCCAACCATAGTTTGTAATGCATTGGAAGAAATTACCACTCCTCAAACTCTCAAGATAGAAGGACATATCAAGAAGAAAAAGATTCAAGCAGTGAAAGATCACATAGAGCATCAACAACAAATTCTCCAACTTTTAAAGGATAACAACACTTTGGTGCAGAATCGAATGAAACAACACACACATCAACGTCACAGTGAAAGAAGTTTTGATGTAGGTAGTTGGGTATTTTTATGGCTACATCTCAAGCAAGCTATTTATGAGAAGGAAATGTTGGCAATACTACATGCACTTAAGAAATGGAAACCTTACCTAATGGGAAGACACTTCAAGGTAAAAATGGATCATGATAGTCTTAAATACTTTTCAGAACAAATATTATCTTTAGAAGAACAAAAAAAATGGGTCCCAAATATGTTGGGTTATGACTTTGAAATCATCTACAAAAAGGGGAAGCAAAATTTTGTTGCAGATGCATTATCAAGAAAGGATGAGGATGTGCAAGCATTGTTTTGTGAAATTTATATTATCCAACTAGATTGGATAAACGAAGCAAGGGATGAATGGAATAAGGATGAAGAAGTGTGGCCACTCATTCAAAAGTTGCAGAAGATCCAAGTTCAAACAATATTTCCAGAAATTGACAAGGAAGGTAAAACCATATTGGAAGTTGGAGGAGTCACAGAAACAAGAACATGACAGCTACAAAATCAATCAGTTTTAGAGTATCTCATCAAGTGGAAGAACTTACCCGCTGAAGATTCCACATGGGAGGACAAGAATTTTATACAGAAGGATTAATAACTACTCAAGCGTTGAGGACAACACATTTTGAAGGAGAGGGGCATGATAGGTCCCTATACTACTAGTGTAACCCCTTATTGTTATTAGTACAACCCCCTTATTATATTGGTGTGCCCATGTAGTCCCCATATTGTTATTATTATGCCCCATAGAAGCCCACTATTGTTATTATTGTGCCCATACATTATTATCGTTATGTCGGCTCTGATTATATTATGACCCCTTAGACTCCTATATATAGAAAGGAGGTCTTGTCATTTGTATCATCCAATAATTGTTCATTTTTGTAATGTAAAGGAGGTTTCCCCCTCGAAGAGGCTTATTTTGAATGTGTTTATCTATATTTTCTATATTTTTGTGAGTTGGTTTCATAACAGATGTAGTAGCAAAGAGTTTCCTTAACCTAGGGCTTGATCCGGCCTTCACCAACCCTTATTTTTAGAATCACAGACTTAAAGTGATTTCTAATTAACTAGATCTATGAGCTTCGCCTAGTTTTTCTAACATGGAAAAGTTACCACACAAAAGTAGATATGACCCTTCGCAATGTAATTAATACAATATTATAGAGAATCGAATCATAGCCAAGCATAAACATGGAAACATATCAATATACATAGAATTACACAGAATTTCTTCAAATATACTTTATTACTTCATACCTTCAATGATTACAGTTCTTCTGACCCTGTGCACACAACTGCATGGGACCACACACTTAGCTATAGACTTACCAAGGTCTCTGTGCACTTAGCTACAATAGCCTTCCCCTTCACTAGAATACGGGTTTACAGACTCAAAATCTCATTCATCAACTTACTCAAAAATCTTACTAATGACTCCTAGATGACTTCCTTTTATAGAATTTACTTTACATTACTATGGACTATGAACCATGGGCGGAAATCAAAACATCTCATCCATTTACAAAATAAGGGGCTTTGACCTACCTAAAATCCACTTTGACTCTTAATCTTTTGCGCTATTTGAGCTCCACTCCTCAAAATACTGAGACTTTACAATATTACATCAAAATTGAGACAAACGTTAGACTTGGGGGTCCCCATCCTAACAAGTTAGAGAAAGGAAATGGTGGATTACCAATCTCGTTGGCCACTTCATATAAGAATCAAATGAACTGAATTTTTGGGTTCAAATATATGTAAGCATGTCACCATACCATGGATCATCAGAGGTGATGGTGAAGAAGTGTTCATCTAAGAGATCATCATTAACCGACGAATCATATGCACTAGTGGGGAGTTAGTAAATAAGTTCGACAAGGGAAAAAACTTTCTTACTTTTGGGTGTGATAAACTTGAGATTGTATTCTTACAAGATAATGATCCAATGGGCATGCTTCTCATTTATGATCCATCGAATTATTAGGAAAGCCATTGGGTTGGAATTTGTCACAACTTTGGTGGTTCGCGTGAGAATATAATGGTGAAGTTTTTGAATGGAGAACACAACATTCAACACTACCTTTTCTTCATGGTAATAGAACACAGGGGGACCATTGAGGTTATTACTTACATAAATGACGTGTTCGATTCCTTCTGAATCTTCCTCTATTAGGACCCCAACAACCGAATAGGTGGATGCAGAGATGTATAGGATGAAATCCCTTTCAAAGTTTGGTGGACTAGTCAAGGGAGTAGAAGTGAGAGCATGTTTTAGGGCATCAAAATACTGGTGAGCTTGGTCATCCAAAACAAATGGAATTGTATATCTAAGGAGTTTGAGGAACCCATGAGTTGTTTTTCTGTAATCAGGAACAAACCAGCAAAGGAAGTTATCCTTGCCTTGGAGGATTTGTAGCTAGCGAAGGGTATGAGGAGGAGGGAGTTTGGGAATGGCTTGAACTTTTAATGGGTCAAGAGTGATACCATTATTGGACATGATGAAGCCCAACAAGCTACTGACAGGAATGAAAAATACACACTTTAGGGGTTAAGGCGGATGTAATAGTTGTGACATCGTAAAAATACGGTACGCAAATCATGGAGGTGTTGCGACTGGAGTCTAGAACAAGAAGTGAGATCGTTGAGGTAGGAAAGGATAATGTGAGACAAATCGTGAAAGAAATAGGACATGGAATGTTAAAAAGGAGCCCCAACATTCTTTAAACCAAGAGGCATGACCTTGTAAGAAAAGGTTCCCCACGGACTAGTGAAAGCGGTTTTTAATTGATCAAGATTGCAACTATGAATATGATCGTACTCGCAGAATCCATCCATAAAGGAAAGAACCTAATGTCACGCACACTCATCCATGACCTCGTCAATGAAGGGTGTGGGAAACTTGTCTTTGGGACAATATTTTTTCATATCATGAAAGTTATTGCAGATATGGATGGTGCCTTGTTTTTTGAGAACAAGAACCAGGTTGAACATCGTTGTGGTGTATTCGATAGGATAGATGAAGTCAGCTTGGTTGAGCTTGTCGATTTTGGCTTTGATGGAATCGCATTTGGAAGGGTGAATAGGTCATTGTTTTTTAGGGATAGGTATGGCATCGGGCCAACTGTCGATATGACGTTCAAAAATGGTTGGATCTAGTCTGAGCATTTCAGTATAGGACCAGGTGAAAACATCATGGAATTCCTTGAACAACTTGGTGTAAGCATCAATTTATTCCTAGGTACAATGTGCCCCCAAGACGATATTTTCTTCAACCCTTGGTTTATTCAAAATTTTGATTTTTATGGCAGAGGAAATTTTAGCCATATTCACTTCTTCGAAAGTATATGGTGTAGCGATGGGATTTTTGAACCAATCAACTTCGCCATGAATGAAGTCTTTGGATTCCACAACATAATGGTCATGGGTTTGCTCCATAATGAAGTACACACGATGATGCATGTCATCCCAAGGATAATCAAGAGTGGTCATAGCTTCCATAATGTCTTCATCAGAATAGAGTATGGGTGGCCTAGAGGAAGAATGACCACATGATGGCAAAGAGATACCTGAAGCCTCTTCATGAGAGACAAGGTTCACATATTCATTGTCAAAAGTGGGAGACATATGACTGGTAGATGGAATATCTACTGATGTTGAGACTAATGTGCTTGATGAGGAAGTTTCAATAGAAGCATGAAAAGATACATCTAGGGAGTTTCCAGGTAACAATCTCATTAATGATGACAGGTAGAGAATAGGAGAAGAAATATCTGTCATCTCAACATCAGGGGGAGCAATCACAATGGGTGTTGTAGAGACCTCTTGATCTCATGTAGAAGTGGGACTAGAATCCAAAGGTAAAGGAGAGGTGGACTCATTATGAGCGACCTCTAATTCGCAAAGAACTTGAAGTGTATCATTAAAATCTTTGATACGGTGACAATGATGGGAATAGTGGCCATAGTTATCACACAAAGCACAAGGTTGGTTTATGCATAATGATCAGATCTTCTTAGTTGACTCAGGTAAGGTGGAATGCACCTCAGGAATGTTAGAATCAAAGAAGGTAGTACTAACCAGATCCTTAACATGAGGGAGTTTACGATAGTTATTAGTGGTGTTACTGACAACATCACACAAGTCACAAGGAGGAAGAGGCTTCGGTGGCTTAGGAGGATCTGGATATGGAGGGGAGCCTTGTCTTGGGTTCCCTTCTTTCAGGCTTTTCCCCCCATTCTAGATGCTTTTGCAATGGGAGTAGACTCCTATTGAGGTTACTGAGGAACTAAAGTGAATGCAAGGCTAGGAACAACTGATTGGGTTGGGGTCAATGCAATGTAAGGTTTCAATTAATTAGGTGGAGCGTTTGTGGGAGGATCGATGTACGAGACTGGGATCACTAAGGTAATATTCGGTAGACTCAATGTAGGCATGACAGGTGTAGAATAAAATCCAAGGGGGAGGGGGGGTGGCGAATAAGAATAATATCTGACCAAACAGATAATGGCCTAGAGGGACAACTCCACAATGGTTAAGGCCTGGGGGCATGGTTCTAGGTGGAAGTGTATTAGGAGAGATACTAGGAGAAGGAAGTGATACTTGATGAGTTGGACTGGAAAGTGGAGTTAAGTGAGGAACAACAGGTTTTGGAGGTGCAGAATTTGTGAAGGAATAACAACCCGTTTATGGGTGGCTCGCGATGCTTGGAGAATGCAAACACTCAATGATCTAGGCTCAAATGGAGTAAGCAGGGGATGTTGGTCTGAGATGAAGTTTAGGATTTTGGATCATAATACATCAACTGATCGATTGTTACGATCTTTCCAATATGGGGAAAGCACATCTTTCGGTGAACTATCGATGCGACAACTGACATGTAGTAAGTATAACTATGACCCAAAAGGATGTTATAGTCTATGGGAGCATCAATGACTTTGATGTCAATACGGACAATCTTTCAAGAAACTATTCTGGGAAGTTGCGGTATAAGCCAAGGGGTTGTAAAGGGTGATTGTCCCATGCTCGCAGAGTGATGGTGGATGGGGAGAGGTCAAGGGATCCAAGTTGTTTCCAAACATTGGAGGCCATCACATGAGTGGATGCACCTTCATCAATGATACACCTCTGGGCAATGGCGTTCGGAATGGAGACTGGAATTTGGAAAGTAATAGATGAAGGTAAGGGAGGGTTATCCAACTGGTCAACATGGAAGACAATCAGCTGATCGTCTTGAGGATCCAAGGCACCTAGCGCAGATAGTAGATATTTTTTGTTTTGATGGGCACGTTTGGAGAACTTCTAGCGTTGATATGGTAGCACGAGACTGCACTGATTCATTTACTATGCTATATGTATGGGCAGCTTTGGAAAAAGCAACATTTTGATATAACAGACCTTTAGGGATCTTGGGTATGACCTCAACCTTAGGTTGAGGGATCTGTAAGGTACCTTTCGGTGACAATAGAGGCTCGGTAGATCCATTGGGTTGTGACTTAGTCATAGAATTAGCAGGTGGCTTGTCATATTGGCACCATTGAGTCTGGAGGTTGACTTGTTCGATATTTACCTCATCATAATTCATCATGAGAATCTAATAATCACGTTGACCAAGTGGTGGAGTTGGTTGAGCTGCTTGACCTTGCGTAGGTTGAAGAACTATGTATCCTTGTTGAGGAAAATTATTGGTAAGCACAACCTGTTGGGATGTGCAGCTCTCTTGTAGAACATTCCAGCTTATCATTCCTCCATAACATAGCCTGTACCAGTTCATCTCTCAAAGATTTCCCCACTCTTTCACCACATTTCGCCAATATGCCCTAATTTTTGCATTTTTCCATAAAGTTGCTTTCTTTCCTTTTGAACAAATCCAACCATCTCCTTCGGCCCTGATCCTCATTGACAAAGTTCTAGACCCCTCGACACCTTCATAAAACCTTCATCTCCCCTTTCCCATCATTTTTCCACCTTCAGTCCTGCAAAAACCACTTTCAACATCATCCTATAGATCCTCCTATAGAATCTCCTGTAGATCCCCTGCAGCCTCCTGTAGAATTTTCTGCGAGTGAATTTTCGAAGTCTAATCACAATGGAAGTCTCTATAAGGGTACTAGAGACTTCTTAAGACCCCTCCACACTTTCCTCACCATCTGCAAAAGACAACTCCATCTTCCTTTGCCACCAAACATCTACACAGTCACAACCAGTCAAACCATAAGCATAGTAATTCCACATAAAAATACTCAAAAGAACAAAAAGATGATTTCTTCTCATTTCTCTTCAGAAGTAGCTTGAATAAATGCAATTTTCCTTTTCAGTAATCAATGGCACCCATTTCAGTAGTTTCCATCTCTTTTCTTGCACAACTAGGGTTTGATAGGGTTTGCGTTCCATTTTAGTTTTTCTTCTCTTTCCACAAGTAGAATATCCCCTGTAGAGTTAGTTTCCTTTCATCAAAGTTAAAGCTTCTTATGAGAACTCATAGAAGTTGGCTTAAGCTCCTAGCGAACTTGTGCCAGCTGATCAAGTGACAGCCTACAGTAAGAGCTAGTACATGTGCATACATCACCGCTGCTTCCAAGTTTGTTACGAACTACCGGGTTGATAAAAGTAAAGAAGGAAGCCCCAAGAGTTGCATCATTATTACTGAAATACTGGAGCTCACCTCTCTTTTTAGTTCCATTGCTAGGGAAGCGTCAAAGTATTTTGTGATTATTGCTTTTCTTCCATTTTCTACGGGAACATTCTGCTAAGTAGTTTATTTCAACAAAAGTAGAGTAGTTGTTTCATTTCCATTCTGCAATTTCAATTCTGCAAAAGTAGATTAGACATTTCGTGCTTTCATTTCAATTCCGCAATTTCATTTCAGCAAGCATAGATTAGGCATTTCCTTCTTTCATTTCAATTCTGCAATTTCATTTCAGCAAGCGTAGATTAGGAATTTCTTTCTTTCATTTCAATTCTACAATTTCATTTCAGCAAGCATATATTAGGCATTTCCTACTTTCATTTCAATTCTGCAATTTCATTTCAGTAGGGTAGATTAGGCATCTCTTGCTTTCATTTCAATTCTACAATTTTCATTTCAACGGTTTATTTTAGTTAGTTGCAATTTGTTGTTTAATCCATTTCAGTTTTGCAGGTACAAGAAAAAAAGAAACAAAATTCACCCAAAAAAAGAGATTTTCTTTCATGCCTCGTAGGAACAGAGACAATTCAGGAAAATTCCTACCCAACACCCCCACTGCTTCACACAGCGAACCTTCTCTCTTCTTCGGTGGCTGCAATAAAAAAAACCCCTTAGGTAACAGCTAGACATATTTTAAGAACCTATAGGGGAAGAAGAAGAAGAAACCCATTCCTCTGTAGCCAATTGCTGAAAACAGAAATGTTGGGAGCAGTACCTTGTCTTCCAACTCATCTCTTAGAAGTGAATTTGAGAATTGGTTGGAAGATTTCAAGAGCGAGATGAGGCAGATTCTTACCATGCACATCAAAAGAAAACAAGAGGAAGAAGAGAGGGCTTTGGCCATTTTTTTCCTAGGTGCACTAGGGGGCATCCTAGGAATGAATGCCCGTGGAAATCTATAGAGGTTTGTTCAATTTGTGAAGAAAATCATTCTATAGACAAGTGCCTTTCCTTACTCGGAATTAAAGATACATATCGGAGGGCAAAAGGAGCCACTGAACCACTCTATTTCATGAACCAAAGGAGGCCACATGGACCCAGACCTTACCGGCAGGGAATGCAAGGGACTTCCTATACCTATTACAACCCCAATCAAGCCACTTCCATGCCTTCTTGGGGTCCCCCTGCTCATATTTCCTGGTCCACACCCCCTTCTTGGTCATATCCATCTCAATACCATGCTCCTCCAGTTGCTCATTCATTTCACTCTTATGCTTAGCCACAGCCTCATTGGAATGCACCTCATCAGGGGTGGAGGCCCTAGTACAACTCTCCTCCCACTCTTTTGCCTCCACCACCTGCTCAACCGCAACCATTGCCTCCTGCTCCACCAAGGCAACCCCAAATGGCTGCTCAACCGAACCCGAACCTGAATAACAGATATGCCCAATAAGTATATAGTGGGGAACCACCATTTCCAAACCCGCACATTGGAGTAGCTCAACCCAATTGCAAATCTGAGGTACAACACTTCCAAACAATTCCTCTTGAGCTCAATGATATTCAACATAGCTCAAAATGAGTATTGCAAAAAATATATTATGTTGATATCATTGAAGGAACACATCCAGTAGAAGAAGATGCAAAAGAGAAGATCAAAGAACCATGGGCTGCACTTGATGAGGAGAACACATCAGAATCAGAGATCGAGAGAGATCCCTCATGGTTACCATCAAATCCTCCATGTATTTAAGAGAAAATTAGCAAAAAGAGGAAAATGTGAAGGTCATGATAGAAGAAGACATGAATAATGATCCAGATCAGCAAAAGCACCAATGACATCACAACTATATTCAAATATGGTTACAGACGGTCCCTAAGTTGCAGCAGTACTCTCTTCCTCAACTATGCTTGATCCCTTCAAAGTCAAATCATTTGGTCTCTGAAATCCAGATACCTGTCAAAGCATGCATTTCAAGCCTCCACATCCTTTTGTCTATCATCTTGATGTGCACATGTCCCCATTGGAAGTATTCTTATACTTGAAAATGATTTTGTTTTTCAAGTAGGGTAGGGTAGAGAAAAAAAGAAAAAAAATGAAAAATAAGAGAAAAATGAAAATCTAAGGTGAAAACCTCCTTAGAGGCATCGCAGATTGGTTCATTGATTGAAAACCTCCCTTGGAGGCACCCGAGGTAGGAAATTAGAGTGAAAACCTCCTTGAGGCGCCCTAGTTGTTTTCGAAAAAAAGAGAAAAAGAAAAAAAAGAAAAAATGAATTTTCAGTTGTATTGCAGGTTTGTAGGAGAACTTCAAGAAGCAGCAGCAGGTGCCAAGAAAGATCTGAAACCAATCGCAACCTATCCTACCTTCCCTCACCCTTCTCCATCATTCTTGACATTCTTTCCACCTCACCGTGCTTCTTTTCTAAAAACTATGTTTTCTACAGTAGACTCCTCTAGAAATTACTGAGAGCTAGAAATGGATTTTAGAAGAAGTTTGGAGAATAGGGAAGCTTCATAAAGCGTTTATAAATCCTCCTGCAATCTTCAAACCTCTCTTCCATCATTTCCAAGCTTGGATCACACCCCAAGCTCATTTTTCTCAAAAAACTGCAGATTGCTCTGATAAAAAAAATACATAGAGCAGAATTTCTTTTCCCTAACTTGAAAACCATGCATCCATTTAAAAAATTGTTTCATGGGGAGTTGTATAGGGATGATGGCAACATTCCCAAGCAATTTTAGCTAATTCTAGTGCACAATTTCCAAGAAATCAACCTCCATCACCCTCAACCATTTTTGCATTTTCTCCATATCCGTGCATCCATTTAAAAACTTGTTTCATGGGGAGATGCATATGGGTAATAGTAACATGGCCAAGCAATTTCAACCAATTCTAGTGCATGATTTCCAAGAAATTAGCCTCCATCACCTTTAGCCATTTTCAGTTTTTCTCGAAATCAGTGCATCCATTGACCAAAAGTTTTCTATGGGATGTGTATAATGATGATTGAAACATGCTCAGAAAATTGCAGGTCAATTTAGTCTACCGTTTTGGAGAAATGAAAAAACGAAGTCACTGTGCCATTAAAATATAGCATCAGCAATATGAGGGTGCAAATCTGAAGGTTGAAGCAGACTCCTGCAGCTTAGGTCCAGCTAAAGAATACCTGCACAAGAAAAATAGCCACACATCAGACAAAAAAAAAGAATACAACTGAAGGGGTACATGCATGCAACAACTGAATATGAGCATGCAGCCGCAAAAGAACCAAGCAGCACCACAGCACGCACATTTCGACTTACAGGTAAGTGTCTAATCTCATTCCTCTGTTGCATTTGTATGATTCAAAACTTAATGAACGAATGGAATGGTTGGGATTAAACTAGATAAGTGGCTAGTTAACTGGCCACCCTCGTCTAGGTCAACAGTGCTAAGCTAGAGTTCACTTTGCATGTGTGTCCAGTCAACTCATGAGAATCTAAAAACTGGTAGTGGCGGATGTTTTGAACTCCAACGCAAATGGTGGAAGTGATTATGGGCAGGCATCATAAAGTTTCATGATAGCACTGCAGTGGGGACCAACGATCTGAATGGGGCCAACATACACTTGGCCAGCTAACCCTCCATCACCGGAAGTCTCCATAAACAACCATAAGAACTCCTCCTCGAAACACTCTCTCCACCTTTGCTTTCATTTGTATCTTCATGCTCTCAACTGCAACAAGCTACCTACTACCTTCAGAGCCTTAAAACAGTCACTCTTTGCTATTTTCAGAACCATTTTGCTTATCGGATTCTACAAGAAATTATCGGGATCTACAAGAGCAGAAACAGGTCCTAAAAGAGCCCTTTCTACAGGAGGGCCAATGAGCAGTGTCACAGAGAAAAAACCGAGGCTTTTCTGGAAAATTCGAGCTCGAAGAGGTAGGCTCTATGTAAACCCACTCTGCATATTCATATACACAAAGCGTGATGTAATTTCCAGCAGGTATTGAGTTGAAAACGAAGGAGAATTGAAATCAAAATTCTACCTATTTCTTAAAAAAAATAGAGTTTCATCTGCTCTTTGTTCTGAGGTATTGTGTCTTCTTCACCTTGGCTTTCACATATACAAGGAGTGATGCAATTTTAAGGAAGGATTAAGCCTGAAAAAGGAGAAGAATTGCATTCAAAAGTCTCCCTGTTGTTATATATATATATATATATATATGTGTGTGTGTGTTGTGTGTATTATATAATATATGCCCTAATATAACTCTTATTATATATACATATTTATCATATTTACATATACATTACCTCTCTCTCCTCTCACTATATACACATATAATTATATACAGCACAACCACACACACCACACACACACAACACACACAACACACAACACAACACATATTATATACCTACTCATTATTCATTATATATATTATATATAGTTTTCCATTTTTCTTGCACTTAAAAATTTGTCTCTTTCTCCTCAGTGGTTTTCTCCTGTGTAAAGAGATGATGCAACCCTGGAAAATTAAGCCTGTAAAAAGTGAATTCTCATTGGGTAGTCTGTTTATTTTGTGAAAGGGAAAAAACACTATTCTCTATACTCTCCATTTTTAAGATATTGTTTCTCTCAAATAGATTGAGAAGTAAATTAAGTTTAAGAACAAAGTTTGAAGGGAAGTAAAGTTGCAATTTGTTGAAAAGGAAGAACAAAAAAAAAAAAAAACTCTCTCTCTGGTTCCAGAAAGAAAACCTCAATTGTTCCTCTATTTCTGAGTTTGAAATTTGCTTCCTTCCTCCTCACCTGATATATTCTAGCAGTCTTTGAACATCATCACTTGCAATCCCCATAGCCTGGGAGATTTTCAGGAACATGACTAAAGAGGATGATATAAAAATTCTCACTGATGACGTTAGTCCATCTGGAAGTGAAGAGGAGGAACAAAAAGGAAAAGCTAAGAAGGAAATCCATGAAGAAGAACAAAACATTCAATTGGAAGAAGAGGAACCCCACACAGAAAAAAAAGAAAAACAGAGAGGAGAAGAGAAACATGACAACACCAAAGATGAGCCTAAAGCAGAGAAGAAGACATAGTCAAAAGTAGAAAAAGGGAGACCCAAAGCAGAGAAAAAGAAGAGGACAAGAACTGAAAAGAAGAAGCCTAAGACAGTTCAAGGAAAGGCTGCCACAGGAAAGGCAGAAACTAAACAAGCAAAGGAGAAAACAAAATCAGAGACAGTAGACACAAAACCAGCAGAAACAAGAAAAACAACAGCTGAAGAAGAAGAAAAACAACAGTGAGAAAAGTTGGATGCAAAATCTGGATTCCATGATAGGGAAGAGGATATCATATCTGAGCCATGGAATGTTAGGGAGGCCATCAAGGATGACGAGATGGATTAGTTGCTCAGAGGATGAGCAACACCTTCAGTAGGGGGTGATGATGAGCCCCAGAAATGGGTAATTATATGGGCTCATTTTGCCTCTTATTTCGACTTAATCCACCATTCTCATTGGTTTATTGCATGTTTTTTATTATATTTATGCTAATAGAGTGAATTGGGTTAGTCATTATGCCAAAAGGTCTAAAGTGTGCTTTATGCAGATTTTTGGTCAATTTTGAGACAAAATCAAAGGTTTAATGAGCATTTGGCAACGAAATTCGAGGAAGAAAAAGGGAGAGGATTTGTAGGAAGTGTTGGCATTATGACAGAGGTTTGGCACTATGACACAGGTGTTGTCCTTGATGGAAACTCACTCAAATGATAGATCACTATTCAGGCTCTCAGACTGAAAGAAAAAGAGATATACGTAGGTTCCTCTTAACCAAGTTGCGTATACACGCAGGATCATCGATCAAAAGGCGCATATGCGTATGCACGCACTTTCATGCACGTAAAAGCGCGTATATATGGAAAACTTATTTTTTAGTCGATGGTATTTGGTCCTTGGTATTTGGACCTACAGTTTGGGACCTTGGTATTGTGTCCGAAGTGTTGAACCCAGGTACTAGGTCCCTAGTATTGGTTCTAAATGGTTTTGGACCATGGTATTGAGTAAGGCCTAAGACTATAAAAGGGGAAGGAGATTATTAGGCAAAGGCATTCACTTGAGTATTGAATATCTTATGAAGAGTAAGAACTAGAGTATTGGTCATTGGGTTATGGTGCATAGTTGGACCAAAATCAAGGAGGAACCTGAGTGCGAGGAGAAGGATAAGTTCTATTGATGGGTCAAGATCTTAAGGCTTGAAAAGAAGTATCTTTGTGTGATTTTGATCTGTTATATTTGGCGCATGATTTGATCTATAAATCTGATAATCTGGGTATAACTAATGTTTGAATAATTGAAAAGGGTAAATTATCTTTTATAGATCTGTACGCAGGTTTAATATATCAAAGGCACATATTCACACTGGTTAGGTAATACAAAATAACGTATATGCAGGTTGGCCTTAATCCATAAGTGTATGCACGCATGTTCTGCATATTGAAGTAGCGTACGTCTCATGAAATATGGTTTAGCTACTTATGTTTTTGCTGCAGTGGTTTGGGTTTAGCACAGGTGTCTGGTTTGTATAAAGAAGATTGGTTGATGTAGATATACTTGATGTTTAATTGATGTTATGGATCCAGTTTGAAAATTTATGAAACGTGATCCCCGGAAGAAAAGAGAAGGTTGTAGCCTTATGTAGGTCAGCACCTATATACTAGTACCTCAGCTAGTACAAGAGCTAAGGGGGTTGTAGCTCCCTTCCAGGAGAAGTTGGATAATGAGAGAAGCCTTCTGCAGGTAGCAGCCTACGTACTGGTATAAGACTACACCAGTACAGAAACATTGTAAAAATGTGTTTCTAATTAAAAGAAGATAGAGACGAATTGCAGCAGGTGGTTTTCACCCACATTGGGTTTCCACCTTATATCTTGTGTTCTTATGTGTGACTGCTTGTTCTATTTTACTATTCCTGGTTACTATTTATATGGTTTGATGCATAGATTAATGACCAACATCTAAAGAATAATTTGAATTTCAAGTCTGGTGGTTATACACTAGTTTCCTCAACTGTAGTTGCGTACATACGCATATTTTACTAACTAAAGTAGCGTATACAAATCTGATTGTAAAACGAAAAATAATTGATCTGATAATACTGATTCACCCCACCTCTCAGTATTATTTCCAACAATTGGTATCATGGCAGGTCCTTCAGAAGAAGCTTGATCGCTTGAAGGAAGATCTATCATCATGAGCAACTACGAAAAGGAGGCATCTATCAGGCCACCAATATTTTATGGAAGCAACTTCGTCTATTGGAACGTAAGAATCACAACCTATCTTAAATATCTTGGTACAGAAGTTTGGGATATCGTGAAAAAAGGATACACATTTCCATCATCAACTCCTACAGATATGGTTGGTAAGAAGCAATATGAAACAAATGCAAAGGCTGTCAATACTCTATTAGAGAGTTTATCTCAATCAGAATTCATCAAGGTTATGCAGCTCAAAACCACAAAAGAAATATGGGATAAGATCGTTCTGAGCTATGAAGGAGATGATCAGGTAAAACGTGCAAAACTACAAACTCTCAGAATTCAATATGAAAATCTCAGAATGCACAATGATGAAAGTGTGGCTAATTATTTCTTACGTAAAGATGAGATTGTTAATCATATGAAAAACTTGGGTGAAGAGATAAAAGAAGTTACTTTGGTTGAAAAGGTTCTAAGATCTTTG
>APFE031198358.1:57469-72551 GCA_000404065.3 Pinus taeda
CTTGGGTGAAGAGATAAAAGAAGTTACTTTGGTTGAAAAGGTTCTAAGATCTTTGTCTTCTAAGTTTGAATCAAAAGTTTTTGCCATAGAAGAAAAATAGAATCTACAGAGCATTACCATGTCACTGCTACGTGGAATCCTAACTGATTTTGAAATGAGAAAAACAAGACCATCAAACATGAGAGAATCTGCATTCAAAGCCTCAGGAAAAGGAGAATACAATGAGTCAGGACATATGTCAGAAGGAGAGGAAATATCAAACTTTGTCAAGAACCTTCAACGGGGATCTAGAAGATTTAGAGGTAAGCTACCTTTTAAATGATTTTCTTGTGGAAGAGTCGGACACTATGCAGCCAAATGTCCTCATAAAGATAAACTTGACAAAGGTAATGAACCAGTTAGATGGAACAGAAAACAAAATGTAAGTAAGAAGAGTTATTATACACATGAAGATAGTGATGGATTTTCAAATAGTGATGAAGATGAACAATGTAATGATTATAGACTTTTGATGGCTTTTGAAGATGATGATTTCTTGGATGTTATAGATGAAGAAGGTCTTTATGAAGAAATTTCTAAACTCAAAGTTTGTTTGGAAGAAATGAATATGCTTATAGATACTCTGACATTCCAACTTGCGGAAAGGGAAAAACACAATAAAATGTTAGAATGTGAAATTGTGGGACTTAGAAAAGATATTGAGAAAACAAAAGCTCTTAATTTTAGATTTGCTAAAGGATCTGAAAATTTTGATGACATTATCAAAGTACAGTGTTCTCCTCTAATCAAGACAGGTCTTGGATATACTGAAGAAGCATCTCAAGCACAAAATTCATCCACCTCCAAAAGTTATCTTGATGCAGCAAGGAGAAGTGAACAAGTCAACAATCAGCAACAAAGGCATAATGAAGATCACCGGATAAATCAGTGACAATTTACTTCAAGAATGAACAGAGATCACCAAGAAAATCGGGGGCAATCTACTTCAAGGATGAACAGAAGCTACAACCAACCACAGGTAAATCATTTTCAATTTTCCTCAAGAATGGATGTCAATAGAAACTACAATCGTTTGGTCGGTAGGTTTGATAATCACAGGAATTTCTTCAATGGCCAATGTTTCTCTTGTCATAACTTTGGACACAAAGTTGCTCAATGTGTTGCCTACAAGACCATCATGACTAGAGAAGCTCAAAAACAAAGGAGTATGACAGGGATCATGAAAAGGACCTACAATAACGTTTCTGCTCTTGAAAATGAAATAGAATGTTCTATTTGTAACAACTTTGGTCATGAAGATTCTGAATGTAGGAGTAGGTTTCGGCAAACAACTCAAAAGGAGAAAGCTTCATTGAGTCCCAAAACATGGAGAAAGAAAGAACTGCAACCAGAAAGATGTGGTATAGCCTTATATGTGGAAGGAGAAGAAAATCAATGGTACATCGACAGTGGATACTTGAAACATATGACAAGTGATAAAGAAAAACTTCAGTCATATAGTGCCTTAGAATAGGAAAGGAAGGTATCGTTTGGAAATGACACCCCTGCACTCATAAAAGGTAAAGGTTCTGTTCTTTTGAAATAAAAGGTCAAAGCTAGAAATGTTATGTATTTTGATGGCTTAAAGCATAATCTATTGAGTGTCAGTCAAATGTGTGATCAAGGAAATGAGGTAATATTTCAATCAAATGGATGTATTGTTTGGGAGCTTGATACAGGAGAAACAATGATCAAAGGAATAAGAACTCAAAATAATTTATACATACTCAAGGGAGGACAACAACAATGCTATCTAAGCAAAAATGATGAACACTGGCTATGGCACGGAACATTGGGGCATCTAAGCTTCTCTCAGATAAGGAAAGCATCCAAATATCAGGAGGTTCGTGATCTCCCTGACATAAGAATTCCAAACAATACAATATGAAAAGCATGTCAGTTTCGTAAGCAAACCAGAACTAATTTCCCTGAGAAGGAAGGATCAACTAGCAGGCCACTTGAAATTGTGCATACTGATGTATGTGGCTCATCTAGGAAATGGTCAGCTCGAGGAGAAGAATAATTTATATTGTTCATTGACGACTTTTCCAGAATGTGTTGGATAGGACTTATGAAGCATAAAGATGAAGCTTTCAAAAAGTTCAAAGCATTCAAAGCCTTGGTTGAAAATGAATCATATCGCAGAATCAAATGCCTCAAGTTTGATCGAGGAGGGGAATTTACCTCGGATGAATTTTTCAATTTTTGTGAAGAACATGGAATAAGAAGGGAATTCTCTACTGCAAGGACTCCTGAGCAAAATGAAGTAGTGGAAAGGATGAACATAATGGTTCAACAAATGGCTCGTGCTATGCTTGATGAGTCTGGAACTCCAACAACCTTCTGGGGTGAAGCTGGATTTGCTGCAGTTACTATTCTCAACAAGACAAACGTCCGAGTAAACAACACTCAAACTCCTCATGAATTTTGGTATGGTAAGACTCCCACAATAAAATACTTCAAAAGTTTTGGAAGCAAATGTTACATCAAAAGGACTGATGAAAACCTTGGCAAGTTTGAACCTAGAGCAGATGAAGGCATTCTCCTTGGTTACTCTCCTCTCAGCAAAGGATATAAGTGTTACAACAAAAGACTTGGAAAAATTGTTGAAAGTATTGATGTAGTGGTTGATGAAGAAGGAAACATTCCTAGGCAGGTAAAATCTAAAGATTTCGAAGATGATGAGGACTATCCTTCGAAATCAAATCAGACTTATGATGAAGAAGAAACCCATGAGGCACCAGAAGAACAGATAAGGATAGAAGAAAAGACTCCATCCAGGTACATTCAGAAGAATCATCCATAAACTCAAATTTTGGGGCAGAAAGTGGCAGGTGTAAACAAGAAGAACTATTTCAGAAGCTTCAAGCTATCTAGAATTGCTCTCCTCCACTGAACCACAAAATGTAAGTGAAGCATGCAAAGATGAATGCTGGGTGAAGGCCATGAATGAAGAACTTGAGCAGATTGAAAATAATAACACTTGGGAGTTGGTTCCTAGACCAAACGATAAGAATGTCATAGGGACAAAATGGATATTAAAAAATAAGTTGAATGAAAATGGAGCTGTTATTACAAACAAGGCCAGACTTGTTTGTAAAGGGTATGCTCAACAAAAAGGTATAGAGTTTGAAGAAACTTTTTCACTAGTTGCTAGACTTGAGGCCATAAGAATGTTCCTTGCTCTTTCTAGGTTTCAAAAGTTCAAAGTACTTCAAATGGACGTGAAATCCTCCCTTTTGAATGGAGACTTGGATGAAGAAGTGTATATTGGGAAACCAGATGGGTTTATCCTTGGAAATGATCCAAAACTTGTATGCAGACTCAAAAAGGCTCTCTATGGCCTTAAACAGGCTCCAAGGGCTTGGTACTATCGTTTGGATAAGTACCTCCATCAACAAGGTTTTACAAAAGGATCAACAGATAGAAATCTATATATAAAAATTGACAATGATAAGTTGCTAATACTTGTTGTGTATGTTTATGATATCATCTTTGGTAGCAATGAAGAAAGACATGAGTCAAAAAATTTCCTTGGTGATGCAAAAAGAATTTGAAATGTCCCTACTTGGTGAGCTCACCTATTTTCTTGGTTTACAAGTTCAAAAAAACAAAGACGGTATTTTTCTATCACAAACCAAGTACCTCAAGCAGATCTTGAAGAAATATGAGATGGAGAATTCGAAACCAGTATGTACCCCTATGGTAACAGGATGCAGCCTCAGTGCAAATGATGAATCAACAGCAGTACATCAATCAACCTATAAATCCATGATTGGTAATTTTCTCTAGCTAACAGATACCCGACTAGACATTAAGCATGCAGTGGGAATAGTTGGAAGGTTTCAGGAAAATACAAAGGAAACTCATCTTCAAGCAGTTAAGCGAATTTTCAAATATCTTCAAGGAACTCAAAACTATGGCTTATGGTATCCTAGAGGTACATATCTCACACTTCATGCATATACAGATGCAGATTAGGCAAGAAGCGTGGATGACAAAAAAAGCACTAGTGGTGGTGCATTCCTTATGGGTTCTAGATTAGTATCTTGGTTCAACAAGAAACAAAGTTCAATTGAATTATCTAAAGCTGAAGCAGAATATGTGGCTTCTGCATCTTGCTGCACACAACTCCTTTGGATGATGCAAACATTGAAAGACATTCAAATCACTTGTACTCCACCTATCTCCATTTTTGTGATAATACAAATGCAATCAGTATTTCAAAGAACTCAGTCATGCATTCGAAGACCAAGCACATACCTATCAAATATCATTTTCTCCAGGAACAAGTGCTTGAACAAAAGGTCAAATTGGAGTATGTCCCCTTCAAAGAAGAAGTTGCTAATATACTCACCAAACCACTGCACAGGGAGACATTTGAATACCTCAGACAGAAGCTAGGAGTAGTTGATGCATCATCTTGCTATTGAAATTATCTAGAATAGTGGCTGTACGTGAGTTTCATGGGGAGTATCTGTGTACATACACAAGTTTCTATGGATATAGTCGCGTATATGTTGGTTTGAAGAAAAACAGTGGGGCCAGACTCAGGATGAAAGGAGTCTGATATGGGTCTAAGAGAGACCATCTGGCACAAGTTCAGGGGGAGAATATAATGCATTGTTGGCATTATCTTAGAAGAAATTGATTCACTTTCACAGTTGTTTTTGGTGGAACGGGTGTAGAGGGAGAACATGGTTGCTAGTCTGAATGATGATTGACATATGTTGCTAATGATAGTGGTTGATAACTATCGTTTTGTAGATAATTCGTCTCTATGTCATGTATTTCTTTTCTTATCAAGGCCATGCAACAGCCTATTTTGGTTTCCCCACTATGCCTGGGATGGATGATGTAATGTTCTTGTTTCATATTGTGTAAAATTTTGGTGTATCCCCACTTGGTTGGGTGGATGAGTTAATCCCCACTTGGTTGGGAGATGGATGTATGTATGAGTCTTTGGTGGTAGGAAGGTCATTTATAATGTATAAAGTTATGTATCTCCTTGTAGATCATCTTCTTGTAGACCTTGCCTACAGTCAGGGGGAGCATGGACAGCTCAGCAGAGTAGAGATTTCAGCATGAACTCAGGGGGAGCATAACCCTCTGCACTTGATGACAAAGGGGGAGAATGACTTTCAGTGACTTGGGGTTACCATCAAGTCCAAAGTGGGAGATTGTTGGCATTATGACAGAGTTTTGGCCCTATGGCACAGGTGTTGTCCTTGATGGCAACTTACTCAAATGACAGATCACTGTTCAGGCTCTCAGACTGAAAGAAAAAGAGATATACACAGATTCCTCTTAACCAAGCCGCATATACACGCAGGATCATTGAGCAAAAGGCACGTATGAGTATGCATGCACTTTCATGCACGTAAAAGCGCGTATATGTGGGAAAACTTATTTTTTAGTCCTTGGTATTTGGTCCTTGGTATTTGGACCTATGGTTTTGGACCTTGGTATTGCGTTCGAAATGTTGAACCCAGGTATTGGGTCCCTAGTATTGGTTCTAAATCGTTTTGGACCATGGTATTGAGTAAGGCCTAAGACTATAAAAGGGGAAGGAGATCATTAGGCAAAGGCATTCACTTGAGTATTGAATATCTTATGAAGAGTAAGAACTAGAATACTGGTCATTGGGTTATGGTGCATAGCTGGATCTGAATCATGGAGGAACCTCAGCGCAAGGAGAAGGATAAGTTCTACTGATGGGTCAAGATATTAAGGCTTGAAGAGAAGTATATTTGTGTGATTTTGATCTATTATATTTGGCACATGACTTGATCTATAAATCTGATAATCTGGGTATAACTAATGTCTAAATAATTGAAAAGGGTAAATTATCTTTTATAGATCTGTACGCAGGTTCGGTATATCGAAGGCATGTATGCACGCTAGTTAGGTAATACAAAACAACGTATACCCAGGTTGGCCTTAATCCATAAGCTTATGCATGCAGGTTCTGCATATTGAAGTAGCATACGTCTCATGAGATATGGTTTAACTACTTATGTTTTTGTTGCAGTGTTCTGGGTTCAGGACAGGTGTCTGGTCACTGTTATTGTATTCTACTTACAACATTCAGAGAAGTGATTGTTTGATTCAGTTGTGGTTTGTACAAATAAGATTGGTTGATGCAGATATACTTGATGTGTAATTGATGTTATGGATCCAGTCTGAAAATTTATGAAACGTGATCCCTGGAAGAAAAGAGAAGGTTGTAGCCTTCTGTAGGTTAGCACCGACGTACTAGTACCTGAGCTAGTACAAGAGCTAAGGGGGTTGTAGCTCCTTTCCAGGAGAAGCTAGAGAATGAGAGAAGCCTTCTGTAGGTAGTAGCCTACGTACTGGTATAAGACTGCACTAGTACAGAAACATTGTAAAAAAAGTTTCTAATTAAAAGAAGATAGAGACGAATTGCAGCAGGTGGTTTTCACCCACATTGGGTTTCCACCTTATCTCTTGTGTTTTTATGCGTGGCTGCCTGTTCTATTTTACTATTCCTGGTTATTATTTATATTGTTTGGAGCATAGATTAATGACCAACATCTAAAGAATAATTTGAATTTCAAGTTTGCTGGCTATACGCTAGTTTCCTCAACTGCAGTTGCGTACATACACGGATTTACTAACTGAAGTAGCGTATACAAATATGATTGTAAAATGAAAAACAATTGACCTGATAATACTGATTCACCCCCCTCTTAGTATTATTTCAAACAAAAAGGTGTCCCCTTCATTTATGAACCCTTACCTCGAATTCTCCATCAGAAACGCGAAGCACAAAGGCCCGCATTGATGATTCCAAGGGGCAACCGAGCAAGTCAAGTAGGACTATTGTTTATCTTCAGTTCTAAGAAGCTGAGTTCCTTGATTTTAGGATGACTGTTGGAAGTCTGCATTTGTATAAATAAGAAGGCTTAGGGCCTCAATTTTTTTAGTTAGATGTTAGCCATTTCATAGTATATTTTTGCACTTTTGTGCAGCCTTGTACTCAACTCATTTTTGAGCTCTTTTTGAAGATAGTTTTGTGATGTAACTGTTATTTTTTGATAAATGAAGATGAATCAAGTTTTGAACCAACACTGATCTTTTTTAGAGGGCTGAAGCTCTTGGGTTAGGGCCCAACCCAAGTTTCCTAGCACCTTTTTTTTGTATTTATATGCTTTTGCTTGGATTCATAAGATAATTTCTATTGTTTAGATTAATCTTGCTTCGTTAAATTAAGTTGCTTTTGATGGTTAGAATAGTTGTTTTTGCTTCAAATTTATTAAGTAGTTTGCTACAGTAACAAGAGAAGATCTAAAGAGGGCACCAATAGGTCTTGATTTCCTTTCTCCCTCCTTGGGACCATGGTTTGAGGTCAAGGCACCACTGGTGCCACCAAAAACACAGTTTTTGCTCTACTAATGCAATTGCTAGTGTGATATTTCGAGTTGGAGAAGTTGATATTAGTTTGGATTCACATGCTTAGATCATTTCATGTCCATTTATCATGGTTTTCTCACATAATCTCCTATTCATAAAGTTCTATTTAGCGTTTTTCTGGTTTTAGGTTAGAATTAGGTTAAGATACAGAAAACTCTGTTTTCTAGTTCTTGCTTTGGTCAGTTTTGAGAAGTAAGTGTGCAGATCTATTGTAGAAAATTCTAGCTTATCATTCGTCCATAACACAGCATGTACTAGTTCATATTTCAAAGATTTCCCCACTCTTTCGCCACATTTCGCCAACTTGCCCTAATTTCTGTATTTTTCCATAAAGTTGCTTTCTTGCCTTTTGAATAGATCTAACCATCGCCTTCGGCCCCGATCCTCATTGACAAAGTTATAGACCCCTCAAAACCTTCATCAAACCTTCATCTCCCCTTTCCCTTCATTTTTCCACCTTCAACCATCCAAAAACCACTTTCTGCTTCCCCTTGTAGATCCTCCTATAGAATCTCCTGTAGATCCCCTGCAGCCTCCTGTAGAATTTCCTGCGAACGAATTTTCAAACTCTGATCACAATGGAAGTCCATAAGGGTACTAGGGACTTCTTAGGACCCCTCCACACTTTCCTCACCATCTGCAAAAGCCAAATCCATCTTCCTTTGCCACCAAACCTCTGCACAGTCATAACTAGTCAAACCATAAGCATAATAATTCCACATAAAAATACTCAAAAGTACAAAAAGATGATTTCTTCTCATTTCTCTTCAGAAGTAGCTTGAATAAATGCAATTTTCCTTTTCAGTAATCGATGGCACCCATTTCAGTAGTTTCCATCTCTTTTTTTGCACAACTAGGGTTTGCTAGGGTTTGCTAGGGTTTGTGTTCCATCTCAATTTTCCTTCTCTTTCTGGAAGTAGAATATCCCCTATAGAGTTAGTTTCCTTTCATCACAGTTAAAGCTTCTTCTAAGAACTCATAGAAGTTTGCTTAAGCTCCTAGCAAACTTATACTAGTTGATTAAGTGACAGCCTGTAGTAAGAGCTAGTACTTGTGCATACAGCACCGTCGCTTCCAAGTTTGTTACGAACTACTGGGTTGATAAAAGTAAAGAATGAAGCACAAGGAGTTACAACATTATTGCTGAAATACTGGAGCTCACCACAGCCACTGCATGGAATTCTCTGCCACGAGTTGGGCAGCTCCTAGGAGAACTTCTCGCATGATGACCTAGCTTAATCCCCTCTGAATCGAGTTTCTGACGCACTCTGGCTTTGACTGTGGGATAGTGAAGGATTTTAAGCTCCCTAGTATGTCAAATTCTATGTCTCAATGAAAAGTGACTAATGGATGTTATTGGAAGCCTATCCCACCAACCCTACACCTACACTACAAAGATTTTTTGGCTCAGATACCCAAGTGGGCTTAATCTATGTGTGTTGATTTATTAAGGTGTAGTGTTTCAAGTCTTGGCTTGGCAGTTTTAACAAAGCTCACATTCGATTAAGATGTGAGTGTGTGAAAATGATGTGTCAAGTGGATCAATTAATTAAGCATGTTTCATGATGCCATATGATGCTAAAATTAAAATGTTGAAAATACTATAAATAAATATAAAAATGACAGAAAAATAAACAACCAATCAAGCACACCAAACCCCACCCACAAGGGCTAGTAAGAAGCTAAGAGAAGGAAAAACATGTAACTCAAAGACACAAAGAAGAGGCAAAAAAGATCTAATGTCAAGGGATTGGGATTTAAAGGATCTAATATGCTATAAATGATGCAGACAAACAAAAAAAATAAGAAGTGAAAAATGCTGCAAAGGACACGTGGGAAGATCAATGACTTAGGATGCTTGATCAGGTGCTCAAAATTATCCTCAAAAATCAAAGTTCTCAGAATGGTGTGGAACCTGAATGACCACGTAGTGCTCATCATCCTAAATCTAGCGCAACTCCTTTCATGCCAAAATGCACATCGTATGGCTTCAGAAATGCATTCTGTTCACTTTAGCAAACATGTAATTTTTTAGAAAAAAAAGAGGACAGCCCAGTCAACAATCCATACTACTGACTAGGTTACCGAGTTGGTGATGATTGTGCCAGTGAGGTGGCACCCTCATCTCATCAGCAAATTGTTGAGTGCCATGTAGCACATTTATACAAGCATGACTTGGAAGGATGATATTGGTTGAAGGCTATACATGTGGACCAATGAGAGGATGACACATGGAAAGCCTGGAGGTTGCCACTTGCCCTCTCAGAGGTCAAATAAAATTTTATGTGGGGAGGCTAGGGTCGAACCTACGACCTCACTGACAACAACAACACCAAGCTTTACCACCACGCCCACAAATTGTTTATTAACTAACATATTGCAGGTGGGTCGAAGAATAAAGAATCTGCCCCAGATCAAAGCTAGGGTGTGATGCGACAATCACAATCGCATATCACAATAGAGAAAGGTTACAGAATCAGCCTCGATAGGATCAGGTCACGATTGCGATATGGAAATCGCATACTGAAAAGTGTGAGGACCGTTTATATGTTTAGCTCTATCGATTGCAATATATTTCGAATGTGATATATATTGTACGATAGTTGATAGTTTCATCAGGTTTGTTTCTTATCCCAATTGAACATTGCCCATGACTGCATTCGCAAACCATAAGACCCACTGATTCTCGCCGATTGTGATTTGTGATGGATATGCTACAATTGTCACCTTAACTGCTAGATCTAACCACCTTGCTTGTGACCACTCGACCTTAACTACGCGATAGGTGGGGAAGTTGGCGAGACCACCAATTGGAGTAGAACTACCAGAATTAACCCTAGATGATCAATTTAATTAATAGTTAGGCAGATTTGGAGGCGGAAATTGTGGAAAGACTGGAAGAAGTCATAACTAAGGAAAGTTTTGAGCAAATGAGGAGGAGAAAGAGGCTCAGATACCATTTTTTAGGATGCTAGACTCATTGGATCAGGTTTTAGAAGTGTTTGAGAATTGTAAACACATCATTTTACACTTTTGAGCATAATAGAGAGGCCCAAGCCACTGGAAGCTTGACCAAGGAGACGTATCCTAGGAGGGGTGAACTCATTTATCATGTTCCTATTGTAATGTGTTTTTATGATGTTTTGTACATGTTTATGCTACTATTCAATCTATTATTTATGTTAAATCACTCATAAAATTAACATAAAAACTCACTTGCAAAAATTCATGAATCCTTAAGCATTTTATTTCTATTCTGAGGAGGATATTAGCACAACAATACAGTAAAGAACCATGGCCCACTGCCTAGAATAGATGATTTACTTGACCAATTTAAAGATGAAAAGTATTTTACTAAGCTAGACTTAAGAAGTGGCTGCCATCACATTAGAATAGTTGAAGGAGACATTTGGAAGACAACATTCAAAACAGAACAAGGTTTGTTTAAATGACTAGTTATGTTGTTTGGTTTATTTAATGCTCTTGCTACATTCATGAGTGTGATGAATGATGTGTTGAGGCCATTTATTGATGCGTTTGTCATAGTCTAATTAGATGACCTCTTAATTTTTGGTAAATCCAATTATGAACATGTCATGAATGTGAGAAAACTACTTGATGTCTTGAAAAAAGAACAGTTGTATCTTAAGATGACAAAGTGCAAGTTTGGAAAAACTTCTTTAGTTTAGTTGGGTCATATTGTTGGAAGAGGTGAGATGAAAATATATCCCTCCAAGGTTGATGCCATTGTGAATTGGCCAAGGCCCAAAATAGTTACTGAGGTAAGAAATTGTTTGGGAGTAGCCCGATATTGGAGGAAATTCATTGCTAATTTCTCTCTTATAGCCACTCCTTTGCATGTGTTGACAAGTGTGAAAATGTTTTTTAGTGGGGAGAAAATCAACAAAATGCCTTTGATGCATTAAATGAAAAGATCAATACATATACCGTACTTAGACTTCCAAACTTGAGACAGTCATTTAAAATTCAGAGTGATGCCAGCGACTATGCCATGGGTGCAATCCTCATGCAACATGGTAATCATATCTATTTTCATCCAGGAAATTTTAATGGTGCACTCATTAAATATCCTACATATGAGAAAGAATTGTATGCATTGGTGCTAAGTGTGAAAACATGTAAACACTACTTGATGGGTAAGGAAATAGTCATTCACAATTATCATCAACCATTGCAATACTTGTAATCACAATCAAAGTTGCAGCAATAAATGCACTTCTGATGGATGGGCTTTCTTCAATGCCACTTGGTAATTAGGGATAAGAAAGGTGTCTACAATAAAGTTGCTGATATCATTTCTAGGCCTATTGTTAGTGCAACTACTTTACTCAACCATAATTATGTTTTACATTAAAGTTATATTGAGAAATATGCATTAGATAATGACTTTCAAAATAATTATGAAAGCTTGAGTCGAGGTAACCAAGTAGAGGAATTGGATTATCATTTGCATGATAACTTGTTGTACCATATTGGCAAGATTTGTATTCCACAGGGAAAAATAGTTAACATCATAAGAGAGGCACATAATTCTCTTATTCCTGGTCATTTCAGTGTAAGTAAGATGGTGGCACATCTATTGAGGTATTGTTATTGGCCTCGTATGCTTGAAAGCGTGTCTCATTTTATTAAAGGATGTTCATTATGTGAAGTTAGCAAGCATAGAAATAGGACGTTAGGATTGTACATACCACTTCCAATTCCTTCATGACTCTGGGAGAGTTTTTCTATGGATTTTGTAGGAGGCATTCCATTGTCAGAAAGAGGTCATGGTTATTTGTATGTAGTTGTGGATAGGTTCAGCAAAATGTGTATTTTTATTCCATGTAAAAAGAAAGTTACATATGAACAAACTGCTCAGTTATTCTTTCATAATGTTTGGGTGAATTTTGGATTGACCACATCCATTGTTAGTGATCGAGATTCTCGCTTTGTTGGGAATTTCTGGTCAAGCTTGTGAGGATTCATGGACACCAAATTGAAAAAATATTACAACTTTTCATCCACAAACAGATGGTAAAACTGAAGTCGTGAATAAAACAATGATACATCTTCTTTGTGGGTATTGCAGAAAACATGCTAGGTTGTGGGATGAACATTTGCACTATATTTAGCAAGCTTACAATTGAGCAAAGCACTCTTCAACTAAAACTTCGCCATTTGAGGCATGCTTGGGGTACTTGCCTAAATATCCTTTGGATTTTATTTTTGGCAAATATGATGGTATTGAAGGTCACAGTGACATAGAAAAAGAAATAAATTTCATTAAACAAATCCAATTAGTAGACCAAAAGGTTCAAGAACAACTTGAGAAAAGCCAAGGCAAGTACAAAGTAAGGCACGAAAAGTAGTCAAGATCACAAGTTCCAAGTTGGTGATGAATTTTGGATTCAAATTAAAAAATATAGGCTCCAAGGACAAGGTAAAAGTACAAAACCAATTAGATATGGTCCATTCATAAGTTTAGAAAAGATTGGTAACAATGCCTTCAGGTTGGATTTTCCTTCATATATGAAAATTTATGTTGTTGTTAATGTTGAGAATTTAAGGTTGTCTGAGCCTCCTTTGATTGAAGATAAAATGAGAGAATATTCAAATTCCATCTATTGAAGACTTTTCTCCATAATTCCTTTATGAGCTTCAACAAGACACTATACTTGACAGAAGAACAAGGACATCAAAAAGGGGGAAGTGTCGATTATCTTCGAGTGAGGTTGAAGGGTACAAATCATTTAAAAGGAAAATGGATATAGGTTGGTAAGGTGAGTGAAATGTACCATCACCTGCTAGACAATTGAAAATGTTCTTTTGGGGTCCAAAAGGCTTCTAGTGGGGAGGAGTGATCACATGGTCAAAATTATGCTCAAAAACGAAGTTGTTAGAATGGTGAGGAACTTGAACGATTGAGTAGTGCTCATCATCCTGAATCTGGGGCAACTCATTCCACAAAAAATAGACACTGTTTGGCGTCAAAAATGAATTATGTTCACTTTGGCAAATACGTAAATTTTTGGAAAAAAAAGGGGGACAGCCCAGTGAGTAGTCCATACTGCTGACTAGGCTACCTAGTTAGCGCTGACTGTGCAGCTGAGGTGGCATTATAATCTCATAAGTGAATGGATGAGCGCCATGTGGCACATTCATATAGCCATGAGTTGGTAGGATGTTATTAGTTGAAGGCTATACAGGCCGACCAATGAGAGGGTAACAAGTGGCAAACCCAGAGGCCATCATGTGCCCTCTTAGAGGTCGAATAAAATTCTGTGTGGGGAGGTCGGGGTTAAACCTAAAATTGCATCCACAACAACACCAAGCTTGATCACTACCCCCATATATTATTTCTTAACTAACATATCACATGTGGGTCAACGATTAAAGAATTGGCCCCATAGAAAAGCTAGGGTGTGATGTTATAATCGCAATCACATATCGCAATAGGGAAAGTTTACAAAATTGGCCCCGATATTATCCGGTTGTGATTGTGATATCATAATTGCACATCACCCATGACCACATTCAAAAACCATAAGACATGCCAATTTTCACCGATTGTGATTTGTGATGGAGCTGCCAAAACCATCACCTTAATATCAGATCTAACCACCTTGCATGTGACCACTTGACCTTAACCATGAGATAGGTAGGGAAGTTGGATGGACCACAATCTTTGGCATAACTCCTGATAATGAATTTAACTGGAAGTTAGACAGATTTGGAGGAGGAAATTGTGGAAAGATAGGCAGAAGTCATAACTAACGCAGTTTTCAACCAAATGAGCAATAAAAAGAGGTTGGGGTACCAATTTGGAGGATGTTGGACTCATCGAAATAGGTTTCAGAAACATTTGAGCATTGTAAACACATCATTTTACACTTTTGAGTATAATAGAAAGGTCGGAGCCATTGGAAGATGGACTAAGGAGACGTGGCCCAAGAGTGTTGAAATCCTTTATCATGTTCCTGTTGTAATGTGTTTTTGATGTAGTTCTATACATGTTTATGTTTTTGTTCAGCCTCTTATTTATGTTAAATTGATCATAAAACTAACATTAAAAGCTCATCATTGCACTTGCTAAAATTCATGAATCCTTAAGCACAATGAAAGAATTTTGTTTCTAACCTAAGGAGGATCTTAGCACAACAATCTAATATTCTAAATCAGATCATTTTTAGTATCAGAACTCTACATTTTCTTTGTGAAATAAGGATTTAACCATTTCCAAGTTTACATCATGCTTACAAGGTTAAAACTCAAAAGAGGGGAAGGGGAGTTGGTTGGAAGCCCTCAAGTTGGGTTAAGGGGAAGGAGAGAAACTTTGCCACAATCTCTAACACTAGTCTAGCCTCAAGTTACATTTGAGACACCAGAGATCATGTGTCATGAAGGAGAAACTACAAACAAGACAAAAGATGAGAAGACCTTCAGAAAGGCTTTCTTTGATATGAGAGAGATGGTAAAGGTCCTTTATGAAGAGAGGAATACTAGGTTGCAAGGGGAAAGTTCCAAAACTCCCAAAGGAGAAGGCTCTTCAAGAGGAGGTAATTGAAATGGAGACAAACCTCCACCCTCTCCACCATCTTCTTCATCT
>APFE031198358.1:102092-137891 GCA_000404065.3 Pinus taeda
CTATTGTTATTTTTGTGGCTTTATATTATTATTGTTAGGTCGACTGGGCTATATTGTGACTCCTTAGACTCCTATATATAGAAAGGAGGTTTGTCATTTGAATCATCGAAGGATTGTTCATTTCTGTAATGTAAAGGAGGTTGCCCCCTCGAAGAGGCTGAATTCTAAGGCGTTCAACTATCTTTTCTTTCTTTTTGTGAGCTGGTTTCATAACATTTGGTGTCAGAGCTTTGGATTCTAGGGTTTCGCTGCTCCAAATAGGTCATCATGGTATTTTCGCTATAACTTTTTTCTGCGATGTTTCAGAAGCTAAAAAAAACCCATTTGAGACGAATTCGCACTAAACCTTGGGTGTGAATTTCAGAGATTTTCGCACTATATTGGCAGAGATATGATCTAAGGAAGTTGGTCTTTTTGCAGACTCCTACATTACATTCCAAATAGGTGACCTGGGGGAAATCATCATAACTTTCTCTCTGAGCATCGGATTGAAATTTCGTAAGAAGGTAAGTATGGGAGAATTGGCATAACTCTTCCCTAGAGAATCCAATTTGGATCAGACTGGTGGCATTGGAAAGAGGACGGAAAGGGCTACCGTAGGTCGCAATTTCAGAACTGGATGATCCGAAATTACAGAGATACATCAGATTCAATATCAAGCTCCTACAAAGTGAAAAAAGGTGTGTGCCTTTTTTCAAATTTTTTAATAAGCTTGGTTTGAAAAATTAGTTTGAAGGAATTCAAAGGGCATAGTAAAGCATTATTATCAGTAATTGATGCCCCAAGGAAGGAAAATGCAAACACCTAGTAAGCAACCTGAAAGCTCTAGCATGACTCGTGAAGAAGAGGAAGAAATGCAACATGATATATCAAAATTACGAGACCAAGTGCAACAAGTGTCACTTGCACAAAAAGCAACAGAATCTAAGATGGATGGTTTAAAGAAAGATGTAGAAGCTAAGATGGATGGTTTAAAGAAAGGCATAGAAGCTAAGATGGACGATTTGAAGGCAGACATGGAAGATTTGAAGACAGATTTGACAAAATTTCTACAAGAAATGCTTACTAATGGTGAAAGGATAGTAAAGGAAACTCATGATGAGAACAAAAGAAATGTTAATCATGATTTCATAGACTTGAATGTTGGATCGAAGACCCACCTTATTCCAAAAATCGATATGAGGAAGTTTGATGGCAAGGATCCCGCAACATGGATATTACAGATGGAGCAATTTCTCGATCTCAATAATGTGCAAAACACACAAAAGGTACGTATTGCAACTTTATATTTGGAACCAAATCAGTTTGTATGGTATCAATGGCTTTTCTCTCGTAAACAATATATCACTTGGGCAATTTTTACGGAAGAATTGATAGCACATTATGAGGATACAAAAAGCAACACTTTTTTTAGCCAATTGATAAGTCTCAAACAAAAGGGTTCAATAATGGAGCACATTGAGGAGTTCCAAAAATTGAACCTAAGGGTAAAAAATATTCCAGAGGAGCATAGGATTGATGTGTTCATAGGGACTTTAAGGATAATATCCAACATGATGTTCGCCTTTGGGAACCTGATTCATTAGAGAAGGCATTCAGGTTAGCAAGAAAAATGGAAAGCAAAATTATGGCAACCAGGGAGCATACCACTCACAACTATAAAGATGGAAGTGTTGTTGCCCCTAGTCTTCCACAACCTATAAGGTTGACACCACAACAATTGGAAGCAAAAAGAGCAAAAGGGCTTTGTTACAGTTGTGATAGCAAATACACCAAAGGTCATAAGTGTGCTGAGAAGAAATTATTCTACATAGATTGTGAAGAGGAAGAAGAAAAGGAGCAAGAAAGGTCAAAGGAAGAGGATATACTCCAAGAAAAAAGCCTACATAAAGAAGAACTGAATCCGACCATATCTTGTAATGCATTGGCTGGAATTACCACTCCTCAAACAATCAAGATAGAAGGACAAATCAAGAAGAAAAAGGTAGTAGTGTTGATTGATTTAGGAAGTACCCACAATTTTATTCATTGTAAGATAGAAAAAGAGTTGAATTGCTTCTTATATCCAGCACCAGAGTGTCAAGTGACGGTTGCAAGTGTAGGAACCATAAATTGCTCTGGAAAGTGCCATAATATCAAGCTATCCATGGGAGAATATGTATTGAATATCCCAATGTTTGCCATTCCAATGGGTGGTGTTGATGTTGTACTAGGAGTCCTACACCTGAAAATGTGACACAAAATCCAATGCCTCTAGGTTAGAACTAAATGAAAAAGTCAATAGTCGCTAATGTGCCTTGCTGTGGGAGCAACTGGAAGGCCTCAATCGCATGCATGGCTTGTCATGGGAGTGTTTGAGGGTCCAGATCAGTGAAATGTCAAGTTGTCTCAAGGTTGGCCACCTAGAAATGTTGGTTGGATACCGAAGGTTCTGTAGCATGTGTGGAAGGTTAAAATGGTTTTACTTTTTCAGTTCCACTTCCTTAACTATACATGGGGAGTTGAATCACATCATAGTAGCCTCCCGTGACATGTTTACCTTAGAGGACTGATTGACTTGTGTAAATGTAGGAGGAGGGTATTACAAGGGGGGGCGTGAATGAATATTTTTATTTCACTTGGTATTTAATTTAAATTTTGAAAAAGTGTGTGTTGTTGTTTTTTAGACAAACTTATATTTAGACAAATTTCATGTGTACGTGACTTCAATGAATCAAAACTACGTATATCCATATTACATTCTTTTTTATAATTTCAATTAGATGTTTAACTTTTACCAATGCATCATTATTTCATTAACCATTAATTATTTATTAACCATCAAAAGTAAGATAAAATAAATTATCACACATAATCAACACATCAACACATAAGGACATCGGTATTTGAGGTGGAAACCCAATATGGGATAAAACCATCGTTGTTGTCATCGTTGTCTTATTACTTTATTATAAAGAAAATCTTCTTACAAATTTTGCACTGGCACAAACTATTACCAACATATAGGATCCTACCTACAAGAGGCTACAAACACCGCTCATTCTCCAACACCCACAAGAAGGGAGCTACAACCCCTTGATCAAGTTTACCAACTCTTAGATTACTGTTGCATCAGAGAAGAAAAATAATGAAAAAGATCGTGCCTCGTTTCAGGGGGATCTTATGTTGTTGCCATCAATGCCAAAGGGGGGGATTGTTGGACAATTGACATTGTTTGATTGATTAGTGGCACTTGATATGTTGGTATTGATGTCATCCATACTAGCATTGAGGAAAATTCCAGGAAGAGTGTTTGCATCTATGTTTCAGGTAGCAAATGGGCTCAAAGGCTACATCATACCTTCTCCACTGGAAAGTGCTTTGAAAAATATTTCCAACGGTATGTGGAACTCCATGAATGGATCTTAGGATAAAAAATTATTGTTAGCTAAAATAAGGATCTTGAATTCCTAGAAGAAGGATGAATTTCTGAACTAGAGGGGAAGGCCAAAATTTTGGAGAGTTAGAGGGTTGGAGGGATGGAGACCTTGGGACCTCCCAAGTTTGGAAGCTGGGGACATCGAAAGGGTAGAATTTTGGAGGTCGAATTTTGAAACTAGGAAGCAAGCTAGACTTTGGAAAATTGGAGGGTTGGATACTACAGGACCTGAAAAGGATGCAACATCATAACCCTTCAGAAATTCGGTGTTTCGGGATTTCGTAACTCCTTAGGAATTTCATTTCTTTGAAAATCACCTAGGGTTGTAGGGAGTGAGAAATACATGAGAAATCATTTGCAAACCAAGGACTGGGGGACCTTTTCTTTCTCCTCTGATAGGATATATGGTAGCAGTTGATTGACTATCAGGAGCTTACAGTGGAATATGATGTCAGCATGACATGGTAATACAAAGGAGATGTGGTAATCCGAATAATCACTATTGGGTGGTCCAATGGGGAAAATACTAGTGACATGTGTCACCATTAAGGAGATGCCATGTGGAGATAATGACAAGATAATGATGTCATCTCGGAGGTAGGAATATCGAAGGTCAGGATTTGGTAACTCCTTTGTAATTGTAATTTTGAAAAATTTACAATGTTAGGGGCTTCTGATGTCGATCAGCACTTGGTTGTGGAGACCAAAGGAGCCAAGGGCATAGAGAAGGCTTGGCACCTAAGTGTATGGAGCATATTAGAGGTTGGAGATTTTGAAACTCTTCTATAAATGCATTTTCAGAAAAGTTCTGATACTTGGGAGCTCTTATGTGTTTTTCTTAGACGTGAAAACCCAAAGAACCAAGGGGGAAGAATGATAAAATAAGGAGATAGGCTTCCGACAAGTCTTGAAGGGCTTGGAACCTATGTGTTGTACTGCTGGTCACAGCTCCATGTCCCATGGAAGAAAAACAAGAAGGGCTAAGGGCCAATTAATATCTCGTAATATCGTAAGATCATGTTAATAAAAACTTATGATATATGAGGGATATGATATTGTAATATAGACGAGTATGAAGCCACCAGTCACAACACTCGATCCCATGGAGGAAAATGAATGAGAAGCTTAGCTAAATTGGCTAAAGGCTAATTAGAATCATGTGATTTCATAAGGTTATTATAATAAAAGTTACAAAATGAGGGCCTCCAATATTGGAGCACAGAAGAAGTCAAGGATGTACGAGTTAGCAACTAAGGATTAAATGTGATCAAGGGAATTGGTCGCTGGAATAAACGGTGACCGGTAATATCACTAGAGAAGTGCGTTGGGCCTATATCAAAGTTGAAATAAGCTACCTCTGATCTCTTGTGCACTCCTCATTGATTTAAATGAATAACAAAGAATATATGTCAAAGTACATGTCAAGTTATGTGAACCATTAATAAGGATGGAGAGCCTCATTGGAGTGTGCAAGTTGACTAGGTATTTATTTCTTAGCATGGAAACCCTCAAGTGCCCATTCCCAATGCTTAATGTGGCTGAAGAGATTAGGTTTTCTGATGGAACAACAACATCGAAAGCCATGCCAGAGTACTCTTGGGCAATGTGAATGGCAGGTTAATGGTCAATGGAGAGAGAGCATAATTTCTAGCACTAGAGATGAACAAAACAGAGGAGTGAATTTGAGCAAAGTGGGGGATAGACTAATGTTTCATGTGCTGAAGAGAGTGGAGTGGAGTATGCGAAAGTTGGTCAAATGGCCCAAGTGTTGAACTAAGGAAGAGTGTTGCAGATAGTCGTGATTAGGAGCTGAACGAGTAGCAAGGAGTATAGTTTATGGAAATGGGTCAGAGTGGGCCAGTTCTATTGGGTGAGGCCGAGTGTTCTTGTGGAAGCTTAGAGGGCTGAAAGAAAAAGTATTATACTGCAATGAATCATATTTTTATTTCTTTGTATATGTAATTGCCCCTGTTTTCAGTTTAAAAATTGTATGAAAGGTAGAACAATGGCTAGAACAAGTGGTGTCCTACATTCATAAGAGCTTGGTGCCTCTTGGAAAGTAGGTGCTTGTTATATTAAGGGGGTTAATGCTTCCTGCGAGTGGGTTCTCACAAACAAATTGATGTAATTAAGAAAGTTCTTAATTTAGATTACAATATAAAACAGATTGGTGTTTTTTCCCTTTGGGTTTCCACGTAAAATTACCTGTGGCAATATGTGTATGTTGCTCATGTGATGGATTGTATGTACATGTGAATGCCTTATCTTGCAGATCACTTGTATTATGTATGAAAGCTATCAGAAGTAACTTACCCTAATCAATAGAGTTAAAGACTTATACTTAAAATATGAAAAAACTGCACTATTACTCATTCACCCCTTATCAATAATTCCTTATTCCAACATTTATCCATGTTGTGGTCATAGGATTAATCAAGATGAAGTTTGTAAATAAAATAATGACCACAATGTTTAATACATTAATATCACTAAGGTTAGATGCATAGTTTGTATGTTGTACAATGCAATTGTCATAAATAAAGTAAATGTAAGGAAGATGGAGAGGTGTTGAATCAATTATACCCTCCTCTGTATCAATATGAAAGGATTCATAATCAAGTTGTGACTATAAACCAAAACCTGTATCTAAACCATATCCTATTTCAAAATCGTGATAAAAGGTTGATTTCTCATCATCATACACATCGTGTATAGACGATTTAGAATAATCAACATAAACATTATATGGACTGATATTACAACTTCTGAAAACACTATCTCATATTGGCTCGTTTGTTTGAGAAAAGTCTTCAAGAGCTAATATTTGATATGCAAAATCAAAAATGAATGAGGTTGATGTCGTGATAGACACAATTTCTTCCTCAATATGCCCTGCTTCACAAACTTTATTAGTGTAATTATGAGGGAAATCAAATAAATGAGAACCAAGGTTGAGATTAGTGATTAAATTGTTAGCTTCATTAAGGTTCTCTTTGTAATCATAAAAGGATGTAATTCTCTATTCAGTTAAAGATTCAGAGGGTAAACATATTTCACTAAAATCATTAGATTAATCTTCTTGACATCCAACTTTATCATTAACCTAAGATTCACTTTCTTTAAATTATAAATCATATTTATTTCAAATCTCATCTAAACTTGATCTAAACAATAATATTTTTAGATAAGTGAATAAGAGGGATACATAGTTTCATAATATTCATAAAAAATTGCATGGAAATATTTTAAAAATGAAATACCAATGGGAGAAAGTTTCTTGTACCATTGTCAAGCTTTACCCTTCGAAGACATGACGAACAGTTTCATGAGTATGTACTCCGGACAAACCCTAATATTTGGAATGCAGTTGTGGAACTCTTTGAGATGTTTTTTTGGATCATCATTCTCATCTTCATGAAACTAAGGTAGGTACATATCCCATTCATCTATATTCGGCATTGGGTTTGGAAAACCTGGTATATTATGAAAATTAAGTGGAGAAAATCATTTAGAAATAGAAGCAGTAGAAAAATCCATTTAAGAAACCAATGATTCACCATGTGAACAACAAAACAAAGAAATATATACTTGAAAACCTTTAAGGCACATGTAGTTGTGACCCTGTTCACCAGTAGGTCACAAACTTAGCCATTTAATCCAATTACCAGGAAAACGAAACTATGACAATTCCCTCCTCAGTGACAATGCAAGAAGAATTTTGGTTCTTAGATTGACCTCGTAACTAATAACAAATCAAGAAAACATTCATTGACGGTTTAAAATCCCCCCCCTTTGGGTAACAAGGGTTGGCCTCCGTTGACCTAGGGGGTTATTCCGTGTGCTTGAAGCAATTTAAATATATTTCTAATTGCACAAATAGATATGTCCATGTTAATGATATGAGAGTGTCTTAAAGAAACAGGTGGTCAACCTATAGATGGAAAGGAGACTTATAACAACAAAGGACTTACAAGTCAAAAGATGGATTCAAATATCCAATCTAAATAGTTAACAATAACACATAAACAAAAATTAAAACAAAATAAAATATAAAAATAAAAATAACAACATAAATTACTTCATCATTGAGATTATTGTACTATTTGTGATAATACTCGTGAGATAGAAATCAATACCATGTAATGTATTGCTTCTCAACAATGCATAAGAAAATAGTAGAAAACAAACAATTTTCCAATAGTACTTATATATATATTGTTAGGCGAATGAATTCATCAATTGTTATGGGAAACCAATAATGCTCATGTCAATTACTAGTTTGTTAATCTTCCTACAATAAACAGGTACATGTAACTAGAGAATATAAATTAAATATAAGTGTCCACTGATATAATATTTGAAAAAATTATTGTAACTAGAAAAGAACTGTCATGCACTAACACATCCACTTAAACAACAAGTCAATTAAATACTTGAATTCATACATTCCAGATAATATGTATATCAATGAGAATATATGAATCGATAAACCTTCAATGGAATGCATGTTGATTAAGTTAAAGAAAAACACACATTAAAATTTGAAACACATAACAAAAATAAAAGAAAACAAAGACATAAATAAAAATTCACTAAGAAATGCATATAATAGAACCTACAAAATATCTACAAATCGATCGGTACAGTGGGTATAATCCAACCCTAAAGCATAAGTGTCACCACCTCCTCGTTCTAACCCCTTCGAATAAGAAAATAAATGTTTTGTATACAAAAGCTTCGATATTTGTTTCAATAACTTCCACTTAACTAGTTAATTAAACAAATAAATTTAGTTTCAAATCTCATTTTTTTCGAAAATAGTTGAATGACTTTTTTGCATATTTGTGGACTTAATGAATTTTTCCTTTATATCACCCTCCGTGTGTATCTCTTTAAATTATTTGTCTTGTATCTCTTTAAATTATTTGTCTTGATCCTTAATCCTCTGGAAATTCATTTCTTGCATCCCAAAAATGAAAATTAGTCTTGTTTTTTAAATAATTACGTATGAACATAAAAATAGAATGCAATAAAATGATTTTCCCTTACCTCCCTTAATCAATGTCTTATCAAAACAATTCGAGGAAAAATATATGGATAATAAACTACTCTCATACTTTAGGTTCTTCAATAATTGCCTTTAATTGTTTTCTTGCCCTAGTAAATGATCATAAATCCTTTAAATTTCAACAAAAAAATATGTTAATTCTCGAATGCATTTCACATAACTCAATTTATTAAGATAAAAACAAATTTAAGACAATCCTCCAACCCAAAAAATTGAATCAATTTAATGAACTATTCACAAGGTTGCATTAAAAAAAATTGATGCAACAAATCACATTTTTCTGATTGAGAAAACCTTCAACACTCCCAGCTAAGGTACAAGCCCGATGAATCTGGGGATCGATCATACTTCAAATAAACAGTTTAAGGATTCATATCGGGTGGTGAATTGAAGGGAGGTTAATGACCCTCATCTCACCCGATGGAATCCACATTATTTCTCTAGTGGAGAAAGGCTCCACATTTTAGAGGCGAGGTTTTTAAAGCGAGTTGTATATTTCATGCTTCATAGAAATAGGATTTTGATGTGTTTTTCTTTTTTAGACTTTTAAAAATATTTTAAAATTTAGTTTTTATTTATGATTTCAAATGCATTTCAAATAATGAGGTTTCTCACAAAATAACATTTTATTTGGTTTAAACTAAAATTTTACTAAATTAGTAATTCCAACTAGACTTTATAATATTATAATATTTTTCATGTACACATAAGTGGATTTAGATCAATGTATGGAAAATATTTTGATAATTTTTTTAATGAAGTAATTCTGTTAATTTTGATATAGGGTAGGAAATGAGGAGTTTTAGTTTTTAACTCTCACATTTTTACTTTTATTTACCTTTGTAAAAAGTGTATTATAATATGAATTACAAAATATACATATATGAAGAAGGAAACTGCCCATAAAAAGATTAAAATGAGAGGCATTTCTTTTATATTTTATAATGATTTACTTTTGCCTTTTTTATGGACAACCTCCCCACATTTCAGGGAGTGCGTAGTTAGGGATAAAAATGTTCATCATCTTTAGTGATATGCATTAGTCAGTGATATTAACATGTAATTATTGTGGTTTTTATTTGAATGTGATTAATAAAATAAAAACCATAGTAAATTAATACATATGCATATGTATGGATTGTGACATTTCTTAAATGATGTTACTTATATCATTAAGCTCGTTCCTCATTTTTTAAATTTCATTTTAATCTACTTATTGATTCTCTCTTTTTCATGTGACTAGGAGTAAGTGGTTAGGAGTTGAATATGATCTTGGGAATGGGAATAAGGTTGTTGTAAAATAGGAGTAGCTTTGCAATATAAAGTGAAGCCTAGTTTTGAGGAGGGTCTCATTTGGGAACATCACATCAGTAGTCGCGAGAAAGGAGATAGACACCAATTCCATCAGCAATAACTAAGAAGAGAACCAATAGTGGCATTTACATCTAGAAGATATTTCACTCCGAGAGTAGATATTAGCATATTTCAGAGGAGGAGTCAAAACTCCTTTGCCCCTTTAATGGACGAGGTCGAGTGCTTTGATTATCACAATTTTGGACATGTGGTAGCTACTTGTAAGAGCATAATGCAAACATTTATGCAACATTTTGATGAACCAAGAAGAGGACCTTCCTTCACATATACAAGTTATTTTAATGGTTTTTGTTATGCTTGTAACCTATTTAGTGACAAGTCCATTGATTGCAGATCTAGTATAAGGACATGGAGATATAACATGAGCAATAAAACATCATATCCTTTGGCTTCATATCTTGGTCATATAGAGTGTTATGTGTGTAACAATTCTGAGCACATGGCCAAATATTGTAAGATGTCTGGATCCTTCAAGTCATCTAGTCAAAAGGAGAACACAAAGTATAATGTTCAACCAAGGAACCAACTAAGAACCTTGTGGAAGAAAAGTAGGAGTTTCTAGGAAAGAGTGGTATTTCTCTTTGTTTGCCTAACAAGGATGATTATTGGTATATTGATAGTGGATTCTCACACCATATATCAGGATATAGGAGCATATTCCAATTCCTGAAGAGAACCAAGAGTGGCCATGTTTTTTCCGAAGGTAGTGAACCAACAAAAGTATTGGGGAGCAGTAAGGCAAACCTTGTTGAAAAGAGGAAAAATGTAAGATATGTATGGCTCATTGAGGCTCTAAAGAACAATAGTTTAAGTGTGAGGCAAATGATCGATGGAGGCAAGGAAGTGGTCTTTAAATCCAAAGGTTACTTCATCCAGAAAGAGGGATAAAAGAGAGTGATTGCTAAAGGAGTCAAGACACCAGAAATGTTTATGTGTTGAAGGGAAGAGTGAACAAAAAAAAGAGATCAAAGAAGTACTCTTCCTCATCAGATTCTAAGTAGGAGAGATTAGCTCCTATTGTACTATGTTCTTGCGTCAAAAGACTTTTAGACTATGACATCATGGATATGTGTATGGTTTGTAGTAGCAGCGACAAGATTAATCGTGAGTCTACTTTCACATTAAATTTCGTGAGATCAAAATGATCCTTCTTGGTATGATGAGTTCAAGGGTGCCTTACTTGCATCTAGGGTTACAAGGCTTGTATGTTATGTTTATGTTGTTTTTCACTCATTCTTATGTAGTTGGTGCATTTATTGTTTATTTGTGAAAAGGCACAACCATATAATTCTTATTGTACTTACCATGATCATTATTTCTTGATAAGCCTAATATGTGCAAAGAATGCATAAAGATAAGTCATGGTGGCTAGAGGGTAATTGTATTTTTAGCCATGTATAGCACATGTGTATGCAATATTTCAGCCATGTATGAGGCCTTGGTGTCATTTTATCAGCTATGATATTTCATTGATGAATCCTTGTAATATGTTGATGAAACCATGCACTCTCATTTTAAGTCATTTTGTCTTGGTCATAGAGTTATGATCCATCATTGACATGTGTTGTAGGGAGTAATGAGATTCGGTGCAGTTGTGTATGGATTATTATTTTTATTGGTACTTATCATGGTTGGACATTCTAGATGCATGCATGCATTGATAGTGAGTTATGTGAGTCGTGGTTCAACCACATGTGGGCTTATTGATGCCATTTTACATCGATGTATTATCATTTTGGTAGCCATGTGTTGATGCGCTGAAATGTACTACCAACATCTAAGGGGGTCTCCCTAGTGTGAAGTCCCAATTAAACCTCACACCATTTGGGATAGGAGCCCCATTTGGTATGTGGGCCTGACTTCCACCATGAATGTTCCACTCTTGGTTATCTAATGAGAAAGCGTTAAAGTGGGGACAAGAATGAAATTCTCAGGAAATCACACAAAATCAGCCCAAGATTGACAAGTTGTAGAAAGAGGTACAAACAAATCTCAGCAACAATAATAAGGGATATCCCATGAGAGGGATAAGTGAGCTAAAACTAAATCATACATAAGCTAAACAAAAACATGCAAGAAGTTAATTGCAAAGTAGTTCACAACAGGTCACCGACAGGGAAAGGAACAAGTAGACATAGATTCAAAAGCAGAACATACATGCAACCACTATGTACGAGTCCATAACATATTGTGTATATGAAAGTGCACATACAAATATAGTGAAGTATGAGACAACTAATAGAACTACCATGAGTAAGCATGGGAATTAGTGGCAATGATAAAGAACATCTTATTAATGTCACTGCAACTTCAAATACAAATAATGCAATTGGTCAAAACTCAATAGTGGAACATGGGCTACTCATACCATTTCCCAATGCCAAAACCCTAGCCCCACTACAAATCCACTCTACCAGCTTGCAAGAGCTGAGTGGCTCTAGCTCTCAATCATAAATAAGCTATCTATTCCTAGCCTCAACTCAAGTGATAAAGTCTCCGTCTCAATGAGAAATGGGGGTACGTTTATAGAGATGAGGTCATTGTCCACCTACCATAAAAATTAACCTCCCCTCGTGGCTCTTGAACTTCCTTACTACTCTCTCATGCCAACTTCCTAGTACATGCTCCATTGATCTCGACATGATCATTGGCACCATGATGATAACCTTTACATGTTGATAGAATAGAGGATTAAGGAGAAAAGAAAGGTTTGATAAACCCTAGTGCTAGATTTCATTGTCAGAATTATTGTGAAACAATGAAAGCATGAATTGTTGGACTACTTGTCACTATGCCTTGCATAGATACAATCACCTCTTACTATTGTGTTCTTCACTGAAACCCTATTTGAATGGGTTTCGCGGAAACCTATCTTCCCTTAACTAGGTCACATGCTCTTTCTTTCATCTGCAATCTACCATTGAGACTAACATAATGCCTAGGAAGTCACATAGGTCCAATGGGAAATCCTAGCTTCTTCACATAGATTGGCATGCATAACACTCACCTCCTTGCATATTTCAACCCTGCAAACACAAAAATATACTAGTAAGGAACCGAAATAAATACCCCTTTGTAAAATAAAAAGCAATGACCATAAATAAACATTAAAAGGGTGAGTGTTTATAGCTTTGAGGTGCTGACATGCCACTGCTAGGTTCCTCCTTCCTTTTGTTACTTGAAGATGTTAAATATTGTTCGAGTTTCTGTTGTTGAATTTCTAGATGAAACATTATCATAGCGATAGTATACTCTGATATATTATCCACATTGATGTAATTATCCCACAACCTACCCTAATCATTATAAGGCCTCAACAAGCAGTAGTGGCTAAAACTTTCCAGTGGGTCTTATCCATGCGCTAGGTTATTTTCATCTTCAAATGCAAGTATAAAATAAAGCATTCATCATTACCATGGTCAAGATTTATAGACACCTCCAATATGAAACTATCAGCCTACATGCACTAAGAGAGTCCTTTCCCAAAAATTGTGTGAGATTAACAAGGTTGATCTCATGTTTCCTCTTGATTCTAGCAGCATTTGAGACATTAAACTAACCTCTACCCAATATATTTCTAATTTAGGACTGCTTCATCTGAAACACTTCTATACTGTAAATGTTATTACTATGTTTCTAGTCAAAATAGTAGTTATGGAGTACAGACAATCTACATCTTCATATCAAATAGTCCTAAGGAAGCGCCTGCAACATAAATGGTTTTGTTATTGAATGCAGAACTTAACATAGTGGTAATGGCACCATTATAATCATTGAACCAATCACATTCACAGGTGGGACTCAAAGAATCTTAATGAAAATATGACCCATAAATACATCACGACCTATGAGAGAAACAACGACCTATCAGTACTTTGTGACTCACAAATATGATATAACCATGCTATAACAGATTCACATCATTTGGCTTCTTTCTCTGATGTCTAAGAATGTGATGACGCAACTTTGGTAGAACTGCAACTCTATGGAGGTCGCACAATCACATGCTATCTAGGTCACACTTTTGTAAGCCTCCTTGGGGCATTGAAATACAGTCATGCACCTTGGGGAGGGAGAGCAACCTATGGGGTCACCTAATTGAAATATATAAATAGGGTGCACCCTTGGATTTTTTACCAGGACTAAACTGTGACTGAGTCAACTTAAGACGATGTGATTGAGGCAGAGGCTGCATTTAGGGAATGTGATCTGGAGAATATTATAATTAGCAGCGTCACGTCGTGAGTAGGTCGTGTCATCCAAGTATTTGTATGTGATCCAAAGATGTTACCTTGGCAAGTCAAGTAGTCGCCCTCCAAAGAAAGTTGCACTCCCAGTGAATTTTTTAGAACTGTGCTTATGCAGCCCATTGAGAGGAGATTGCGACCTATGGTGTCACTAGGAGAACTTGACTCGCAAAAGTTGCAGAGGTTGCAACTCCAGTGGTTGGACATACTTGCGACCTAGTGACTTATTAGGATGATCTGAATTTTGGGCAAACTTTTTAATGCTATGCAAGTTCCCTCATTATTATTAAAAATGTGTTTAGGATTGTCTCAAATTAACCAAAATGTGAGGAATTCTGTGTCAAATATTGAGTGTATTTTATGAGAAATTTATGAGGTTAATTAGTTGTTAAAAACACATATATAGAAAGTAAATTGCAAAGAAATAAAACAAAGAAAACTCATAAACACAAAGAGGATAAAGGAGTTCACCCCTCTTGGGCTACATCTTCTTGGACCTGCTTCAATGGCTAGGCCCTCTTTGGATTAATGGTCAATTCTTTGATTACATGAACTTGCATTGCTCCAATGGCCTTACAACCTACTCCATTGAATTCAGAAGACCCAAAAACCCCAAAAATGACCTTCCAAAGTTTGCAATTGGACTTTAGCTGATCTAGGCTTGACCTCCGCTCCTGGTGGCCCTAAGATTCCTTAAACTTCAAAGTAGAAAAATCATGTACAAAAGTGCCTTTCTTCCACTGCAACCTATTCTATTGTGTTAAAAGCATCAAAATCATCTAGGAATGATGATTTTTGGGCCAAAATTGGTCGAAAACTGCCAAAGTTATGGCTTCGTTAATTTTTCTTAGGAAATCTCCACTAAATTTGGAGAAACTCAAGTGAACTCTGCCAAATTTAGCGCAATTTCAGATTTAGCGGGCCTGCCAAACTTCTGCCAACTTAATCCCACTTAATTAATGGTTAGATAGGTGTTATTTAGAGCTAATCCTTCTTATCTTATTAATGGCGTGATTAGCACTTAATGCTAATGGTTAAGGTTTCGAGGTTTGTCACATGCTAGTCGTAAATGCTAGTGGTTAACCCCTAATCGTCCATGTATTAAACTTTAAATACATAATGCGGCCCATGTATATTAAGAACCATGGTGGTGACATAGTGGTAACTCTTGGTTCTTGTGCGGTCTAGGTCATGGATTTGAATCCCCCACCTACCAATAAACTTTTGCATGACCTTTAAGAGGGCACATGGCAGCCTTCGGGCTTGCCACATCTCACCCTCTCATTGGTCCACCCAAAATGCCATAGACCAATCACGTGCCGACAAATGCAAAAATCTAAATGAGCCACTTGTGGGAATATTCTAGGAATATTCAAAATAATATTCCCTGGAATATTCTTTTTCCTTACTGGGTTGTACGGATGCCTAGTCAGTGTCCTAGTGACAAAATTTTACATGTTTGTCAAAACAGACAATAGGCTCTAACTTTCTCGTACAAACTCTGTTTTGAGTGAAACAAGTTGAGTTGGGATCGTATCACCAATACAGACGTATTCATTCATGTTTTCAGTGATTCTGAGCACTTTGATTTTTGAGAAAATATTTGCCCCTAATCCAGATTTTGATCACTCCTTCCCACTGAGAAGATTTTGGACCCACAAAAGTTGGTTACCTAATGAGAGCTGAATTCTCTTCTACTTCCCAAGTTCTATCAATTGATTCTACTTGGAAACATCTCCATGACAACCACTTGGGTTCACTGACATGCCTTGCCTTGCAAATGGCTTGGCACTTCAACCAATGTACTCCTTTTGCTACTGACCCAATCCAACACTTATTGGTTGCTTGTTGATTAAACACCCTCTTGCACCAAAGTGTTGCACAAAAAATTGTCACCTTGGCATTCTGCAATCTGTGTGAGTCCATTATCACACATACTTTCCTCCTTTGTAAGTCTTAAGCCTCAGTTCCTCATAGCAAGCCTCGAAAATAAGAGAAAGTCCTCAAAAGTATCTAAAACTTTGGTTTTAAACTTTCTCTTAGCATTTCCTGCGGTCCCGCACCTAATGTTCATGTCTCCTGCACACCTGACTGATTTGTCTTTGTGTTATGGGTGCGAACCCCTGTAAAAGTTAAAAAGCCACAAGTATATTCTTCAAAACTCACTTTGAGTCATTTCTAGAAGCTTATGGAAGGAATCTTGAGGTGGCAAGTTTGCTCCCTTAAAGTTCATGCATCCCATACCTTAAGGAGCTAACCCCTTGATGTGAGGAGCTTATCCCTTTGAAGGAGGACTCTATCCCTTCATAGGTGGACCTGTAACCTCCTTCCTCTACACTATAAAATGAAGCATTGGGCTAGTTACTTGAGAGGTTGAAAGCTGAATATTCTTGAGGTGAAATGCTGCTGGAACTTAATCTTCTTAGTTGAGATTTTATGAGGAGAGATTACATACCTCTATGATTCACTTGGAGAAGTGCAAGGCTTGTCAAAGTAAAGGAAATTCCTATTTTGGACCCCTGGGAAGAGCTTGTTCAACATCAAGGCTGAAAAGGTTGTAAGGTTCTTCCACTTCAAAGTTAATACAAATAAGTTTGTTTTTCTCAATAATCTATTGTTTTATGGTTTATTTTATGGATTCCTTAATCACCATGACGAACATGATTTATGATATTATCTATGCAGGTGCTATTTGATGTTCGCTTGTTTGTGATTTCAGGTTCTCAAAAGGAAACTCTTTCGGACAGTTGAAGGATGGCTACTACAAACTAGCGTTGGACTTAAGGTAGGTTCTAAACACCTCTATAGTTTTTATTTATGAATCGCATATGTTTATAGAAAGATAGATTTATTTGTCTACTTGTTGCTAGATATATTTTGATACTAGGGAGATCAACCTTGTCCGCAACATCGATTTATCTGGCCAATGCAAAGTGATCCCTCGGTGCTTGGAAAGCTGATTTATTTCCTTCCCACTGAGAATCATGTTCCTCCTTTGCAACACATGCATTCGATGCAAGCTTCTCCTTGGAAACCACTTTTCCAAGTTAATCCCATCTGAGTGAACTATAGCAATGAGTTCCAATATGAGTAATAACAAGAAAACAAATGACCATTCTTTTACCTCCATGGTTCCAAATTCCACATCTGGAAGAATGCATTCGCCATCTCTTTCATTTCTTAGCGCAACACATCAAATGGTCTACAATGGCTACAATTTTTTTGGCATTTTTTCCACCTTCGCTTCTTGATTCCATCATCCTCCAGTATTAACATGCCACTCATGTCATGATTTGAGAATGAATTCTAATCAGAGCCTCTTTCTCAAGCGTGGACCTTCCAAAATCCTAGGACATCTTGTCACAAGAAACACCATTAACCTTGAAAAACACTCATGTGAGAATATAACTTGACGACCTCTTCCTTTTTCTTCTTCAAAGCCACAAATGTCACATCCTGTGAACATCGTCGTGTACTCTTACATCTTGGTGTATAAACCATCGACTAAACACAAGTCGACAAAACATGCTTCTTCAGAGCAATTGACTTTAAAATCAAGCAAAAGAGTCTACAATAGCTTGATGATTTACAACAAGAATTCCACATTCTCAAGAAACAATTCGTCACCTCTCCCTTTCATATTTGGAGACAAAATCAACTCTTCCAAGTCGATATAAAATATATGTAACAATCAATCGACCACACAAGCCGAAACTCATGCATCTACAAATGATCAACATTCTCAAGTTGACAACATACATGTTAACAAAGCAATCAACCGACACAAGTCAATCATTCATGCATGTTCCATAACAATGAAACTATTAAAAATTCCACTGTTTTCACACACAAACTCTCATGCATGTATAACAATTCTCAACTCTCTCACAAGTGCAATCACAAGTACAAGACTCCCATTGGTATGTACGAGTACTTAAAGAGTTGTAATGACCAAATTGCTACAATAAAGTAAGTCAACATACTCCACTTTCGAACACCTTCCTAGCATAAACATGCAAGTTTAAGAATGCAACATGCATGCAAATTTGTTGTTGAAAATTGCCATCTTTGCTGTATTTAAGTGAGTCAACATAACTCTACTTTTCCAACATCTTGCTTCATGTAATATGCACCATAAGTTTAGGAGAAAAGAAATTCATGAAAATAACAAGGAAATGCATCAATAAGGTAAGTTTTGCATCAGTTATCAAAAGAAATGCAAGGCCTTAATTTGCTAAGAAATCTAACCATCTCTTTCTAAACCTTTTCAATGACGCTTCTTTCAGCCGCACTTCATCATGTGTATCATCCTGACCCACATCAACTATGGATTCCTTTTTTCCATTCTTGCCAAAATCTCTCTCCACCTTCTTCAAATGTTGTGGATGACTTATTGGATGCAAAGTCCAACACTTGTCTACAAGATGACCTTGCTTATGGAAATGAGTGAAAAATAATTGCATCTTCTTTTGAACATGGTTTCCATTATCCAATGGACCATTGGATTTTTGTCTCTTTTGTTTTTAAAGTTTCATGTGTATGACAATCCTCTTCCAACACCTCGAAATAGTATGGTTATTCAAATCACAAAAGGAACATGTAGATTTTCTCTGAATCTTAGGTGCAAGTTTACAACGTTTATCATAATCAAAAGAAACTTGATTAAATGCAGAATTATACCTTGCACATTCACCTTTGTTGCCTTCTTGAAGATGTGAATTTGATGAGGTAGTGGATCTCTTTGGAATACCAACAATGGGTTCAATGATATTAGAGCTTTCAACATCCTCTTGTTTTGCATCTCCACTAGTTTCATGCTTATGAGCATCTTCTTGCAAAGTGGGTATAAAACTTTTACATTCGTCATGAACACAAACTTCACAAGCTTGAGGTAATGAACATGTAATGAAAGTCCTTCTTGGAGCACCTTCTTGTGCCTGCTTGGCTTTGAGGAACTCTCCATCATGTTGTCCATAACCAAGACCCAAATCCCTAGGCCTTTCCTCAACAATAATTGGCTCAACTATGCCTTGTGCATGGTTGCCTGACCCATTACCTTCATAGCCCATCTTAATCAATAATTTGGACCCTATTCGTCTAGTGTTTCTTTCAAAAGCACCAAAAAACTCATTTCGAGAGGAAATTGAAGATAAATTTGAGTTACATACCTCATTTTCATGCACATACTTGGCTAGGGTTTCCTTGGCATCATGGAGTTGAATCTCCATCTCATGCATATTTTCAAGAATATCTTGCTTCTCCTCCTTCACGGCCATCAACTTCTCTTGAAGTATAGTGTTCTCCTTCCTATCTTAATTCCTCTCTTGCACCATATCTCTCATGATGATAAGCTCTTGAAACCTTTCTAAATCAAAGAGTCTTGCTAAGGAAGATGAATTAGAAAATCACTTGTTGAAGCTGCCATAACACTTGTAATGCATCAAAAAGCTTCGCAAAGCTTCAAAAACTTTCTCAACAATGAAGCATCTCAGACTATTCAGCTTACACACATAAACTTGCACACCGTTTAATTCTCCTTGCACAAATACAAAGCCAATAGATAATTTTCTAGCTAACCTAGGCAAACCATCTCAAGATTAAAATGAGCTAACAGACCTCTGATACCAACTTGATCTGAATGTTGGGAAAACTTTTTAATTCTATGAAAGATCCCTCATCAGTATTAAAATTTTGTTTAGGAGCATCTCAAATTAACCAAAATGTGAGGAATTATGTGTCAAGTATTGAGTGTATTTTATGAGAAATTTATGAGGTTAAATAGCTGTTAAAAACACATATAAATCAAGTAAATTATAGAGAAATAAAACACATCAAACTCATAAAAATAAAGTTGATAACGTATTTCACCTTTCCTTCGACCTGCTTCAATGCCTAGGCCCTCCTTGGATTAATGGTCAATTCTCTGATTACATGCACCTGAAGTGATCTAATGGATTTTGTACCTACTCCATTGGATTTAGAAGACCTAAAAACACCAAAAATGACCTTCGAAGCTCTGCAATTGGACTTCAACTAATCTAGGATTGACATCCTCTCCAAGTGGCCCTAGGCTTCCTTAAACTTCAACGTAGAAAAATCACGTACAAAAGTGCCTTTCTGCATCTACAACCTATTCCATTGTGTTCAGAGCCTCAAAATTTTCTAGGAATGACTCTTTTTGAGCCAAAATTGGTTGAAAACCGCCAAAGTTATGGCTTCTTCAGTTTTTCCTAGGAAATCTCCACCAAATCTAGAGAAATTCTAGTTAACTCCACCAAATTTGGTGCAATTCCAGATTTAATGGGCCTACCAAACTTCCACCAACTTAATCCCACTTAATTAGTGGTTAAACATGTTTTAATTAGCATTAATCTCTCTTAGCCTGTTAATGGTGCGGTTAGCACTTAATGCTAGCAGTTAAGAATTCGAGGTTCGTCACATGTTGGCGGTAAATGCTAGTAGTTAACCCCCAATCCACCATGTATTAAACTTTAAATACATAATGCACTCCATGTATGTTAAGAGCCATGGTGGTGGCATGGTGTTAATGCTTGGTGCTTGTGTGGGTGACGTCATGGGTTTGAGTCCCTAGCCTACCAATAAAATTTTGCAAGACCTTTAAGAGGGCACATGGTGACCTTCGGGCTTGCCACGTGTCACCCTCTCATTGGTCCACACAAAATTCCATAGGCCAATCACGTGCTGACAAATGTCAAAATCTAATTCAGCCACCTGGAAAATATTCCAGGAATATTCCAAATAATATTCTCTGTAATATCCTTTTTGCTGATTGGGTTGTACAAATGCGTAGTCAGCATCTTAGTCGCAAAATTTTACCTGTTTGACAAAACAGACAAGAGGCTCTAACTTTCTCATACGAACTCTGTTTTGAGTGAAACGAGTTGAGTTGGTATCATATCGCTGAAACGGATGTGGTCTTTCAGGTTTTGAGCAATACCGAGAACTTTGAGTTTTCAGCAAAATTTTGCCCCTAATCCGGATTTCGATCACAGGATACCTGAATTGACAAAATTCATAGAGTTTCATTGAAGTTTGGAATGTGTCTGCTAGAGCTCATGTCTGTGATTCGTGTTTGAACAATTCCCAGACATTTCTCTCTTGTTCATTCGAATCTGACATCGCTATTATTGCCTAGTTCCCATCAATCCTTTCTACATACTTACGATTCCCATGGACACTTTCCTAAATGCATGGCATTGCCATCACGACTTTATAATGAGTGCTTACAGTGGATCATATACCATAACATGTGTGGGATCGGGTTCCCTGATGTAGTTTGAATCCAAAAGGAACTTTTCATTGTTGTTCGAATCCAAGTGTGATCTACTTTCCAACGCATATGTATTTCCAACTCTACCTTCCAATGCATATGTATTTCCCCTCACAGGTCAAGTGCTAGCCATATTTTCCTTTGTTACATCACTTTCGGTCTCGAGTCTTGTTAACTAGGCACTGGAATGCTCTAAATACATGCCAATAGCATTCGAACATTTGCATAACCATACACAATGACATTCATGTATTTGAGGGTGAGTCAACATTTTGGTGGTCCAAAGAAGACCATGTCGTGTTGTGTCAACATTATGCATGACTCGTATGAGTTATTCCTATAGTATGCCTCTTCATGTTGCAATAATGGCATGATCTCCCTTTTTGCCTTGTGGCATATGCATTACAATATTCCCAAGACATTTAAAAAGGGATGTCAATAAATATGGTTATCAAGAGGCATCCAACATACATGTAGAGCTCCAACACACTACGCATTTTCCTTTGAAAAAGTAGTTGATGCATAATCTTGATGTCTTAGTTATATGTATGCTTCTTCATACGTCTATACATTCGACCATGTTCTTCTTTTCATGGAGTTTTACACAAGAGAGATATGTGGTTTCTCCATGGTGGTTTCAGGTGCTTAGAATTCCCTAGAAGGCCCGACTCCCATTGGTTGCATGAGGGACCTGTAATGGCACACATAAGAAAGTAAGGATCCATTTTATTCTCCGTATAATACAAAATGGTCCTATTGAATTTAAAAAGTGAGCCTAATTATATAACACAAGAGCCTTGACAGGTGATATTTAATTTTCCTCAATCCAATTAGATCTCACAATCATTTCAAAATAGGCCTTCAAATTACTCGTAAAGTAAAAACTGACTCAAGTGTTCAAAGGCTTACTTAAAATATCAATATTTGAACTTAAATGCATAGCTTGGATAGCCTAGTATTTCACGCACAGACTTTCCCTTGAAAACAAGTACTTATGTATATGAATATTTAGAGAAAATAGGATGTGATTGGTGAAACTAAAAACCATTGAAAATTGGTGGATACCAGGCTGAGTAATTCCGACCAAAGTGGATCTTAAGAGAACTAGGTCTAAACTTACATTATTGGTCACGAAACCTTAAGGTTTTATAATTTATGGACAAACCAGCAATCTTTGAAACCCTAAATCAATTGAACGCACTAGGGAACATGCACAACATGCCCAATGGTGCACCATATACCTATTTCTCGATCCTTTTACATAGGTCTATATCTTTCTGAACACTTGCTTTAGCCTAACATCCAAGGTTGCGTTAACATGTCAAGGGGTCCCTATAATGAGGCAAAGCCAGTGGGATGTGATGCTAATGGGAATGCATACATGGGGACATAAAGACGAGGTTGGAACACAAAGGTGACTCTCATTCTAACCAGTTTGGGTTCAAGGATGTGCATGATGAAGACACCAATGCATAAACCCTAATAAAATTGTAAGGGATGAGGGTGATGGTGAGGCGAAGTCATCAAAAAATGTATTCCCATATAACCATAATTCTTATTGATATAGTCACGATTCAATATGAGATGATAAGGGTGAAGATGATAAGTATCCTAGAGAGTGAGGATTAATTTAAAATAGGTTTAGGCCTGCAATAACATACCTTTAGGGTTACTAGGATGCTCGGGGAATACATAAATATCACAAACCCTAATTCACATGCTGAGGTGAACGATTTGCAAAAAAATTGGGGAAAAATGTTCTGAAATGACTCTCACCATGATGCCATGTGATTCCAAAGAGAATGTACCCCTAGAGGCATGCAAATTTGGTAACAACAGGGAGGGGTTCACTCTTTTGACACTCTATGGTTCTCACAAACCCTGACATGGACAACATAATGAAAACCAACTTGAAGTCCTATATGTCCATACACAATGCCTCCACCAATTGACAATGTACACTATAGGAGGATAGGATTTGAAGTCACGAGGATCTCAATGCTCCTTGCAGCAACAAACCTCCCAACCGTAATGCAATCGTGAGGTTCATAACTAGGATAAAGAATGATGTGTGGATGCAATGAATGAAGCGTGGGTGGGTGAATCAAGAGGTTTTGATAGGAAGGGTTATGGGGAGAGTGACTGGTTGAAGATCTTATTGAAACCATAATAGTGTGGGGAAAGCAAGGGAGGTACCTAAAATTTTAGATATGCCCAAAAAGTTGGGTGGTTTTGTAGTAGCTACAACACTTGAGGAACCACTGGTAGAATTCATCTTTGTCAACATCCCTATAGTATTTTGAGTCTAGATAATGATGCAAGGGAATATTGAGAAGTTACTATGGGTACTTGTTACCTTGACCTTTACAGATATGCCTTCCTTTTGTCTCTTAGATAGTCCTTGCTAGTCAGTGAACACCCAATTAGAAGTTCACACATGCGAGTAGTCGATGATGATTCAAAGAATAAGGTAAAGGGCTTATTATATTCAAAAAATTTAAAAATGAGTTTCTGTTGTTGCTCCACTACGAGTGGGCTTGGAGAGTACCCCAATGGTGTCACTCCAAGATATCACAAATGTTGTCCCACTACCAGTGAGCCTAGTCAGTACTTCGGTAGATTCGTTGCATTACCTCTCAACGCAGGAAGCCTTTATCGATCCTTTACCCTTTATTTAACTTCATTTTCTTTTATGTGTGCATTTTCACTTATTATTGGCTGTTCATTGCGCCAGGGAAGATGAGGGATCCCGATTTATTTTATGAGCAAGAGAGATTGTTTCTGGTTTGACAAAAACTAAGAGATATCCTTATTTAGGTTTTCCTTCATGTCAAGCTTCCACAACTCATTTCCAGTTAACAAGTGATCAAAGAACATAATTCGTTGAAACAATTGGGAGCACACTGAGCACAAGGTTCAGGTTAAGGGTATATGTCATTCAAACTGATTAGGGATCCCTACGAGCAATCTATTCTTATCTTCCTTGTTAATAAATTAGACTCGTAGTAGAGATATCAAGGAGGAAATTTTGATGACTGGTTCGAAGAGAAGTTACCCATTGGTGTAACCATCACAAATTCACATAGTCATCAGGGTTAAGGTTTTAATGCAAGGGAAATGTGAATAGGGAATCTCTTCTAGGGTTTCAACATGTGCGAGGTGGCTAAGCGATCTTCCTTTAGGATTTGAGCATGTGCAAATAGGTGCGAGAAATCTAGTCACAATACCAAAGGTTTGAAAGCTTCAGGTTCATGGATGCTTATGCAGGTGGTATGCAACATAGAGGTGATTGCTAGACTAAGTCAAAGGTGAGTGTATGCCAAGAAAGAAGGAATATGCATGATGTAATGTAGAAAACTAGGGTTATGATGCAATGTAATTCTATGTGCAGAATAGATCAAATAATTGAAATTAAAATACCAATGCAATGCATATGCAAAGATTTCATGAATTCCATTCAACAATAAACAAATGGAAGGACATGTTTGCAAAATAAACATGCAGGAAATTAAACTACCTACAATAAGGAGAATGAATCATACCAAATTTAAACCATAACGAAAATTCTAATGAGGAAATTGATAAGAAAGAACTAAAATATAACTAGTCTAAACCCTAAACCCTAATTTAACGAGAGAGGAGGTCGGGTCATGTGAAATCAAACTTCCAATGTAGCCACCGCAACAGTTCCAGACCTGCAAAAATAAATATGAAAACAATTAGAATTTGTCAAAAGAGTTGTGAAACAAATAAAATTCTCTGTGAAGCATGCACAACAGCAAGAAAGTCCCATCTACTTATAGGGAACCATGCAAGAAAATACCATTCAAGGCAAATTGCGACCAAAATGTGGTAAATTGAATCATAAGCATGGACTTTATAATCATGTAGCTTGGACATACATCCATTCATGGTTAACCCTAAATCCAATGCAAGTGAGGCAAGATGGTGCCTGCTAGTAGAGAAATCTATCAAATAAGAGCCTTCAATCCAATCAGCAACCCTATCATGACACGTAGGATGATCGACTTGATGACTCTAAAAAGAGGGGTTTTCTCGAGGTGTAACTGAGATATATGAGGATTCAAGTACAGAAACCCTAATTTTGGAAACCCTAGTTTGAATTTATCCATATATTTCATCAAGGGAGTAAGGACTTGACATAATTATCAGCAGAAGTTGAAGTTCCTCATCATCCTGACAAATCTCTCAACCTTCAAATAGAAAGCCATCCAATATTGGTAACTTCACAATATTTGTAGGTGAATGCATATAGTTATCATTAGCCGTGACATGACAACTATTAGTGAAAACATTGTGGATTTGATCAGATCTTTGAAAATTGATAGATTGGAAGCTCAACATATCACATTCTTTAGATTCCCAAGAATGAAATGAATCAATTGGAAGAGTCTTAGGCAGGGGAGAGGTCAAGTGATTGGCACCTTCCCATAGATGAGATTGTAAGACATAATTTGATTGTATACATTGACAAATTGTACTGGTTGGGCAACAATAAAAAGGATTTGAGACAATGGCCAGAGTAATCCCTTCAGAAAATAGATTAGGGTATAGAGGTTGATGCACATCAGCTACTAGGAGATGGAATTATGTGCTGAGAGAGAAATTACTTGAATAATAAGCTTTCCAAGATGATCTCAGATCTAGAAAGATGATGTTGAGAGGAGCATGATGTGCAGAAACCCTAATTTCAAAAACCCTAATTTGACTTGGTTTAGGGGTCTCATTAGGAATATGATAATGTGACATAACCATCAACGGAAGCTAAAGTTCCTAAATTTCCTGATGAGCCCCCCAAACATTCGAAAGGTGAATCATCAAATGTTGGTGGCTTTGTAGGATCAATAGATGGATACGAATGATAATCACCATAGATGTGAGCGAATATATTTTTTGTATAATAACAATCATTGAAGCCACCAATTTGATCTGGTTAGGTATCTGACACATAAGGCTATTATTGGATTACTATTGAAGAGGAATTAATGAGAGAACCATATTCAGTTGGTCGAGATGTTAAATATTGTGGGTGGAAGAAATCAGGAATAAGAGATTCAATATCCTCATACTATGAATGTGAAACATCACTGACATGTACATGATTTCCATCGACCCAGGAAAGATAAAGCTGTGAGTGATTTTTATAACTCGTCGGTGCAGTAGATGCATGGAAAAAATCAAGGTACCCTGGATGAAAAGGGTCAGATGAAGGGGCATCAACCAAGCCAAGACTCACATTGTGCACATTAATGTCAGCTAGAAGAGGAAAAGGATTGCATGCATGTCATGGTCATGGGATTTCATATGACAACCAACTTGATGTGAGATAAGACCCAAGCCATTCTTGATAGGTGAATGAGATACAGGATTAGAGTGAGACATGTCTTCAATGGACTGGATCTGGGTTCCATCCGCAGGAAGAGATGTTATATCAACATAATTTTCAGATTCAAGATCAAAAGGATGTACGAGCTTCATAGTCCAAACCATTTGATTCAGTTCCCGGAAAGAACTTTTCATCATCTGAACCATTTACGACAAAAATCTTTTTACGTAATAAATCAAGAGGAGGATGAGAAATCCCACAAGCAGTAATATCCTCCTTGGAGGCTTGAGGTTGTTCATGGTTCATAGGGATAGGCAAAACAACAAATCTAGACACTTTGTAATCTGCAAATTATCATGATATTCATGAGAATATTGATTTGTTTCAAATTGAAGATGTGGCAAAGAAACGATAACCAACCAATGAAAATTGTCACTCAAATACACCCAGTCAACATATCTTTCAGGAAATTCAAAAAGAATATGTACAAATCTAAGAATAAAATCCTCTAAAGATTCCTCGGGTTTCATTTTAAACTCATTTATCCACATTAACACATCTTGAAATTTATACCTATGGAACACTCATTAGATCTTATCGATGAGTTTCTCAAGCGAATGAATGGAATCTATTGGCAACATGTGGCACCATTTCCTGACATGACCTTCAAGGGTGAGGGAGAAGAGTACACAACAAAACTCTTCATCACCGATCTTATAAGATTGACAAAATGCAAGGAAATAAAACATTTGCTTGGTTATTGATGTTCCATCCTCACCCTCAAACTTTAATTGAGACAATTGATAGAGTTTCTCCTTGGGGATTGAACATTGGACTCTGGACAAGTTAGATAAGTACCTCAGGAGCATGATTCAGGATAGAGCCATTTACATATATGAGCCTAAACTACAAGCTCCAAGGGCTCAGCTTGTCATCTTCCCTCCTTGACATCTCCCTAATGTGAAGTCCCAATTAAGACTCACACTAATTGGGATAGGATCCCCATCTTGTACGTGGGCCCATCTACCACCATGAATGTTTCTACTTTTGGTTATCAAATGAGAAAGTGTTAGAGTGGGGACAAGAATGAAATGCTCAAGCAGTGAAACAAAATCAACCCAAGATTGACAAATTGTAGAAAGAGGTACAAAAAAATATCAGCAACAATAAGAAGATATATGCTACGAGAGGGATCAGTGAGCTAAACCCCAATTAGAAATACACTAAACAAAAACATGCCAGAAGCTAATTGAAAAGTAGTTTAGAACGGGTCACCAACATGGAAGGGAACAAGTAGAAACATACTTGAAAGCAGAACATACATACAACCACTATGTACCAGTCCATAACATATTGCGTATATGAAATTACACATACAAATATAGTGAAGTATTAGTCAACTAATACAACCACCATGAGTAAGCATGGGAATCAGTGTGAAAGATAAAGAACATATTATTAATGTTGGTGCAACTTCAAATACATATCATGCAATTGGTCAAAACCCAATAGTGGAACATGTGCTACTCATACCATTGCCAATGCCAAAACCCTAGCCCCACTGGAAATCCAATCTACTAGCTCCCAAGAGATGAGTGGCTCTAGCTCTCAAGCATAAATCAACTATCTATTCCTATCCTCAACTCAATTGCTAAAGTATCCATCTCAATGGGGCATGAGGATACATTTATAGAGATGAGGTGATTTTCCACCTACCGTGGCCCTTGACCTCCACTCATGACTCTTGAACTTCCTTCCTACTCTCTCAGGCCAACTTCCTAGTACGTGATCCATTTATCTCAAAATGATCATTGGCACCATGATGAGAACCTTTACATATTGAAGAAGAGAGGATGTAAGGAGAAACGAAAGTTTTGAGAAACCCTAGTGTTGGATCTCATTGTTGACATTGTTGTGAAACCATGAAGGCATGAATTGTTGGGGCACCTATCATTGCACCTTGCATACATCCAATCACCTCTTGTTGTTGTGATATTTGTTAAAGCCCTATTTGCATGGGTTCCGAGGAAACCTTATCTCCCCTCATCTATGTCAAATGCCCTTTCTTTCCTCTTCAATTTTTCATTAAAACTAACATAATGACTAGGAAGTCACATCGGTCCAACAAAAAATCCTGGCTTCTTTGCATAGATCAGCATGCATAACACTCATGTCCTTCCATATTTCAATCCTACAAACAGAAACATATACTAGTCAGGAACTAGAATAAATACTTCATAATAAAATACAAAGCAATAACCACAAATAAAAATTAAAAGGGTGAGGATTAAAGGATTTATAGCCTTGAGGTGTTGATATCCCACTACTAGGCTCCTTCTTCCTTTTTTTACTTGAAGATGCTAAATATTGTTTGAGTTTCTGTTGTTGAATCTCTAGTGGAAACCTTACCATAGGGATAGTATACTCTGAGATATTCTCCACCAGGATATAATTATCCCACAATCTACCCTAATCATTATACGGCCTCAACAGGTAGTAGTGGCTAAAAATTTTCAGCGGGTCTTATCCATACCACTAGGTTATTTTCATCTTCAAATGCAAGTATAAAATAAATCATTCATCATTACCATGCTCAAGATTTGTGAAAATCTCTAATATGAAACTATTGGCCTCCTTGGGCTAAGAGAGTCCTATTCCAGAAATAATGTGTAGCTTGAACAAGGTCAATATCTTGTTTCCTCTGGATTCTAGTAGCATTTAAGACATTAAATTGAACCCTACCCAATATATTTCTAAGCTAGGACTGCTTCATCTGAAACACTTCTATACTGCAAATGTTATTACTATGTTTCTTATCAAAGTAGTAGTTATGGAGTACAGGTAATCTGCACCTGCCTATCAAACTATCGTAAGGAAGTGGCTGCATCATAAATGGTTGTGTTACTCGATGCATAACTTAAAAAAGTGGTTGTGGCCCCATTGTAATCATTGGACCAATCACATTCGGAGGTGTGACTCAAAGAACCTTAATGAAAATACGAACCATAAATACAATGTGACCTCCAAGAGAAACAATGACCTTTGGGTAGTTTGCAATTCACATATATCATATAGTAACATTTTATCAGAGTCACATCATTTGGTTGCTTTCTCTCAGGTCTAAGAATGTGATGACACAACTTGGGCAGAACTACAACTCTCCATAGTTTGCACAGCTATGTGCTTTTTAGATCACACTTTTTTAAGCCTGCACGGGGCATTGAAATCTAACCATGTGACTTGGGGAGGTAGAGTGACCTATGGGGTCACCGAACCTCGGATTATTTACCTGGACCTGTGATTGAGTCAACTTAACAAGATGCAACTGAGGTAGAGGCTGCCTTTGAGGAATACGAACTGGAGAAGATCATACTCAGTAGAGTCGCATCATGAGTAGTTCGCTTCCTCTAGGTATTCATATGATATCTAGAGATGTGACCTTGGTAACTCAAATAGTCACCTTCCAAAGAAAGTTTCAATCCCGATGAATTTGTTAGAACTGTGCTTATGTGACCTGTTGAGAGGGGATTATGATCCATGGTGCCACTAGGAGAAACTAACATGAAAAAGTCACAGAGGTTGCAACTCAAGTGGTTGGGCACACTTGCAACCTGGCAACTTGTGAGGATACACGACTCGATAGAAGTCACAAAATCGAGCTAAAGTTTGGAATTTGTTTACTAGAGGTCACTTATGTGATTCAAATTTGAACAATGGCTAGACATTTCTCTGCTGTTCATTTCAATTTGGCAATGTTATTAGTGCCCAATTCCTTCCAATCCTTTCTACATACCTGCAATTCCCATGGACACTCTCCTGAATACATGGTAGTTCCATCGCGACTTTACAATGAGTGCTTATGGTGGATCCTATACCATAATATGCATGTGGTCAGGTTCCTTGATGTAGTTTGATTCCAAATGGGAATTTTCATTGTTGTTTGAGTCTAAGTCTGATCTGCTTTCCAACACATATGTATTTCTGACTCTGCCTTCCAACGCATATGTATTTCCCCTCACGGTTCAAGTGTTGGCCATATTTTCCTTTGCAACATCACTTTCGGTCTCAAGTCCTGTAAACCAAGCACTGGAATACTCCAAATAGATGACAATGACATTCAAACATTTGCATAGTTATACACAATGACATTCGTTTATATGAGGGTGACTCAACAGTTTCATGGTCCAAATAAGACAATGAGCTGTTGTGTTGATGTTGTTCACGATTGGTATGGGTTATTCCTATAATATGCCTCCTCACGTTGCAAGAATGGTGTCGTCTCCCTTTCCCCTTGTTGCAGATGCATTAAATATTCCAAAGACATTTAGAAAGGGATGTCATTAATAATGGTTATCAAGAGGTGTCCAACATATAGGTAGAGCTCCAACACACTATGCATTTTCCTTTGAAAAAGTAGTTGATGAATAATCTTGATGTCCCATTTATATGTATTCCTCTTCATACATTTATACATTTGACCACGTGCCTATTCTCATGGAGTTATATGTGAGAGCGATATGTGGTTTCTCCATTGTGGTTTTAGGTTCTTCGAATTCCCTTGAAGTCCCAACTCCCATTGGCTGCATGAGGGTCCTGCAATGGAACATGTAAGAAAGTAAGGGTCCATTGTATTCTCCTTTCAATACAAAATAATCCTATTGAATTAAAACGTGAGCCTAAGTATATAACTCAAGAGCCTTGATAGGCGAGGTTTAATTTTCCTCAATCCAAGTATATCTCACAATCATTTCAAAAGAGGCCTTCAAATGACTCGTAAAGTAAAAAGTAACTCACGTGTTCAAACGATTACTTGAAAGATCAAAATTTGAACTTAAATTCACAGCTTTGATAGACTAGGATTTCATGCATAGACATTCCCTTGAAAACAAACTACTTATGTATATGAATATTTAGAGAAAATAGTATGTGACTTGTGAAACAAAAAACCATTGAAAACTAGTGGAGAGCAAGCTCTATAATTTCGTCCAAAGCATAGCTTAAGAGCAATAGGTCTAAACTTACATTCTTGGACATGACAACTTAAGGTTTTATAATATATGCCACAATCTTTCAAACCCTAAATCAATTGAAGGCACCAGGGCACATGCATAGGATGGCCAATGGTGCACCATATGCCTATTTATCGGTCCTTTTACATAGGTATGTATCCTTTCGAACACATGCATTAACCTAACATCAAAGGTGGTGTTAACATGTCAAGGTGTCCCTCTAACAAGGAAAGGCCAGTGGGATGCAATGCTAATGGGAGTGCACACATGGGGACATCAAGGAAAGGTTGGAACATGAAGGTGACTCTCATTCTCACCAGTTAGGGTTTCAAGGATGTGCATGATGAGGACACCAATGCATAAACACTAATGAATTTGTAAGGGATGAGGGTGATGGCGAGGTGAAGTCATCGACAAACGTATTCCCAAAAACCCTAACTCTTATTGATATAATCACGTTTGAATATGAGAAGATAAGGGTGAAGATGATAAGTATCATGGAGAGTGAGGATTAATTTAAAATAGGGTCGGGTCTAGAACAACACACCTTTAGGGTGACCAGGGTGCAGGGGGAATACATAATTCTCACAAACCCTAATGCACATGCTGAGGTGAACGATATTGCAAAAACATAGGGGAAAATGTTCTGAAAATGAATCTCACCATGATACCATGTGATGCCAATGAGAATGCACCCCTAGAGGCATGTGAATTTGGCAACAACAGGGAGGGGATCACTATTTTAACAATCTAGGCTTTCTGCTAAACCCTAACATGGACAACATAATAAAAGCCAACTTGAAGTCTTGTATGTCCATACAAAGTGCCTCCACCAATTGACAATGTACTGTATAGGAGCATAGATTTTGAAGTCACATGGCTCTCAATTCTCCTTGTAATAACAAGCCTCTTGACCGTAATGCAATCATGATGTTCATAACTGGGATAAAACATGACGTGTGGATGAAATGAATGAAGCATGAGTGGGTGAATCAACAGGGTTTGATATGAAGGTTTGCAGGGAGAGTGACCTTTTGAAGGTTTTATTGAAACCCTAGTAGCATGGGGCAAGCAAGGGGTGTACCAAATATTTTGGATATGCCCGAAACTTTGGGTCGTGTTCTAGTAGCTACAACACCATGCAATAGGCCTATGATGCCATGTACTACCATTGCATATCATTTGGTCATAGTCCTTGGCAAGGTGGAGTAGCCTCTTGTTTGTGACATGGAGGTAGTGGCAGTAACTTATGTATACATGGTAGCAACCTCATTACATGTTTAGGGGGAGAATGTTTATCCTTGATAGCCTTCGTCATCAATCTAGGAACTGAACGAATTTCATTGTGTTGGTGTAGAGGAACAATGTTAGATTGTTGGCATAGAGACATATTTGGCAGTTGGTTCTTTTCTTTCCCTTACTTGTCTTTCTTACCCAAGGATCACTTTATATCAGCCCTATAGTCAGCGTATTGTTGAGTATTTTATGGGGACACCTCTCTCATCCCCTCACATATGTTTGCATTGTCATTTAGTGTTGGCATTTTCCATTTTCCATTGATTTCAAAGGAGGAGAAAAATTGGAGAGTTTATGTAGTACATCCTTAGATTTATGGAGATCAGTTTGAGGTTGACATCAATGGCAAAGAGGGAACATGTTGACATTGATGTCAATAGGCTCTTAACACTATTTTTCCTCTCATGATGTAAACCTAGATTGCATCTAACCATTTGTGATTAGTAGTAGATTGTAGTAGGATGCAGAAGTTCTTGATAAGGTTAAGAAGTCTTGTTTCCTATAGAGGAAGTGCAACAAGCTTGGAGGCCTTGACATGATGATAAATTGACTAGAGTTGGAGGTCTTGATAGGATGTTAAAGGATTTTCATAGACTTTCAGTGGCTCTATAGCTTCAGGATATACTTGAAGAAGTGGATGAAAAAGTTTTGGAAGTCCTAAAGCTAAGAAGATTGCAGAAGAGTTGTAGGAGGATGCATACGTACCTCAAAAGGTGGAGTTTTATGTTCATGTCTTGATACTTAAAAATACATGTTAAGAGGATTTTTTTCGTGGTTATTAGAGCCTTTTAATGTGTTTTTGGAGCCTCTACAGGCTTGGGAGGTGCTTCAATAAATAGATAAACAAGTCCTGGAAGTATGGAGTTGATCAGATGCAAGGAAGGGGTTGAAAACAAGGTAACTTGTGTCTCTTAAAGGAAAACTGTGTGGGTAACTCAGGTCCCATGAACGAAACCTATGATGCCTATCTAGGTAATGATTTTTCTAAAGGTAACACCTATGTTACTCTTTGTAACTGAACTTTTCCAGATTCTGTGCGCACTGAAGACTTTTCAAGGGGTTTTTTAAAGTGTAATTTCTCATGGTTTTATGTAGAATGTTCTATTGAAATAATCCACAGCTGGAATACATGTTTGAAGTGTGCATGCATTGATCAAGTGAGTTATGGAGATAGTGGATCAATAAAGATAAATAGAAGAGCATATCTACCAATTTGGTGTTAGATTGTGCACCCAATGACAAGCAGAGGTTGACTTATGGGATAAAAGTCGAGCTCCTATAGTAGATGAATCTATAGAGATTAAGAGATGAGTATGTTGTGATCAGGAAGGAGAATAGAGAGGTATATATTGATTTACATCCTTGAGATAGAGTTTGTAGTCCCTGTAGCAGATATGAATGAGTTTTTCCCTTTGGTCGGAGTTTAGAGCATAGATTTGTGCATGTGATTTAGCATATGTTTATGCATGTCATCAAGACAATTCATGGAGCAGATTTTTGCTATTGTAGAGACTATATGTTATCATGCTCTCTATGAAACTATTCTAATTCTAACATTGTGTTTGTATAAGATCATAGCTAAGGAGATATTGATTATATTGCAGAAGTTTGATTTGTATGGTTGTAGAATCGCATTGTATAGTTGATCCATTGTTTTATTTTCTATATTTGTGCATTCAGAGTTGCTATGTTGTTGATGTAGGTGTTTTAGAGTGTGTGTATGTAGGATATTTGATGTATGGTTTTATTTCAGGAGTTTTGTGGGTGTTGATTACTCTATGAGTAGAAGACTCCATTGGAGGATTGTTGCGTGTCTTTGTAAATCATATATTTTTGTTGTGTAGTGTTTGTGCTTTGTAGTGAGACATTTTTTTGTTCATATGGATGATTTATTGAGAGAGCCATAGCTTATGTATGTTGTTAATTGATTTGTTAAGAGATGATATGTTGTTGACGTACTGAGGTTCACTTGTTGAGTTGGTGTTTACGTATTGTGAGTTTATATGATGAGCATGATGTATGGTTGTGTGTGAGAGTAGAGTTTGTGATAGAGAGATTGAGCATAGAGTTAGTGTGATTCGAGTGTGAAAATTGATGAAAATAGGCTCACTAATTTGTTGTATGCAAAGTACTTGGGCCATATTTTGAGAATATATGAAATGAGGTCTATGATATGTGTTGAGGGTTGGGGCCTCTATCAAGAAAGTTGTGGCTTACAAATTTAGGGTGTAGTAGCATCCTTCAAGTGGTGACTTGCAAACATGGGAGTGGTGGCTTCCAAGCAATGGTAGTTGGACAGTCCACTGGTAGCCAAGCGAGGCTTATTGGGACTAGTATCTTCCAGTAGGTAGTAGCCTACAAAGTTCTTCATGGTTTTTTTCAAGAGCAAGTGGTGGCTTCCACACTAGTGGTCACCAATTAATTTGATGTAAAACATTTTTACATAATAAAAGAGTCAACAATGAGGACTATCCATTGATGGTGGTTTTTTCCCTTGTGGTTTCTACGTTACATCTAGTTTCCTAATGTGGTTGATTGAGGTGTTATGATTGTTGTTTCTCATGGTTATTTGCATTTTTTTTCTCATGGTTGTCTGGTTTCTATTCATATGATTCACATGCTATGATCTAAAAATGTTTAATATGATGTTGTTTAATTTATGCATGAATCAATGATTGTGAAAAGAGAAGTAAAATTTGATATAAATTGGACATAAGTCACGCTACTAATTCACCCCCCCCCCCCCAAT
>APFE031198358.1:138940-185626 GCA_000404065.3 Pinus taeda
ACCCCCCCCCCCCCCAATAGTGCTCAATGTTTCCAATAGCTTGATTGTGAAAAATCACCAATGGATCTGGAAATGCCCTCTCTCCACAAGATTCAAAACTCCCAAAGAGAAGTTCAAATCCCCACATAACATGAGAGCATTAGAAAGGATTAAAGACTTGGCAAAAAATGCCTCCCAAAATTCCTTTTGATTTTGGTAGGGTTATAGACATTAAGAAGTGTGAAGCAGCAATTGGTCTTCACATAGAATACCTCCAGGCCAAGACCTATTGTTGTATTGCATGAATTGAGTACATTGATTCAACGATAGTTCCATCCCATTATTAAACCCCAATAATGTCCTGATGCATCTATACCAAAAAATTGTCATCCCCATAAAAGACATTATAGGCTCTTAACGAAATTGTCGCCCTCACTTAGGGTTTCTTGAAGGAAAATTACCCCCAAATTACTTGTCTCCACCAACTTTTTTAGGGAAAGTATTTTATGGAGACTTAGAAGACCCCTACAATTGATAGACAAGAATTTCACGTGGATACCTCCTTTGGGGCTAACAATTCTCTAAGTGTCCCTTGAATCGAATATTATTTACCAAAAACCAAATCATCGTGGTCTTTTCCTTGGCTTTGGTCAAGTTAGATTTATAGCATCTTCCCCTACTTCCAGGTCTAATAACCAAGATTTTACCATGAACCTAATCTAGGCTACCTACCAAGGGTCATTTTCATGAAGAGAAAATATTATAGAAGGAACCTTCCCCACACAAGAAACCAGAGCTACAAATAGACTTTGAGGTAGCTGAAGATGCAAATTCAATTTGAGATAATGGGTAAATACATTAGATCTAGGCTGAGAAGAGGGGTTGGGGTGGTGGCACATTATCATTGTCATAAAAAGTATACAAAGTCCTCACTACTCCAAATATCTCATAATTTGAAATACCAATACAATTTGAAAGAGTAGAAGTAGAAAATGGATAGAACAAAGGTGTCATACATTTCGGATGGTTCTCTGATGGCCCTATCACTACTCATCTAGATCCATGGAATTCTTGGTCCCCAGAGGGAAATATTTGACTAGGTACATCTCTATAGTCCTTTCCAATAAGAAATAATCCATCCCATGAAGGAGAGATGTTTTCCTTTGAGGATTTGTGACCCTCACTAGAGGAGTAGCCCCATCAACCTCTCGATAGAGCCGAGATTCATAGTTTTTTAATAGATGTCCATAATGGTGACATATTAGAAATTTGAATGGTATTCCTTCATAATCTAGGGTATGGATTCCATTCTTTCCTCCACCAAGCTCAATGTCCTTTGGAAGTCCAACCCTCAAATCCACTTTAATTAAAACCCTACACATAGTCTTCTATCTCGTTGATAGGTAAGAAGTATCATGATCCAAGTATATGTCGATCAAGTTCCCGATGTCTTGGAAGATCCTTTCATCCCGACAATTTAAGGGTAGACTAGGAATAAAGATCCAAAATGGGACTAGATCTAACCACTCTCTCCTAGCATCAAATAATGGCATCCAAAAATGAAAAATTACTCAGGAGGACTCAACATGAAATATCTTTTGAGACACATTGTTTGCATCCACTCTCTCTACAAATTTTTGGTGGATCCATTCTCTTGCAAATAACTCAGCCTCCAACAAGAATTTGGTCATTGGAAAAACTTCTTTGGAAACTCATTCTTTTATGGTTTGTTTACCGAATATCCTTCCCTGACCTCACCCTACAAAGGACTTTTTAGTGACTGAACTTGCCTTTTACATTCTCACATCCATCCCCAAGTCGAAAAAGAGTTTTGCTTGATTGGAAGTTCTAACATAGTGATTCTTCTTTTGAAATCTCACCTTAAATGGTCATGTATTCTTACTTACACTCTTGCCAAACTTGGATTACTCCCATGAACCTATTGTTTTCGCCCTCTCCTTTGCTAGACCTAGAGCTTGCTCTTCTTTTTGGTCTTTAAGTCTTAACCCTATGTTGCTCGATAACTATTGAGTAACACGATATATTATGTCGAAAGTGATACGAGGATATCTCTTCAATAGGAAAACCCCTCGTGAGTGCCAAAACCTTTATAAGGAAACCAAAGTCTTAGGTAGTTCTCTTGCATATGGGATTCCAGGCTACAGAAAATATGAAAGACGTGAGGATTTGTGTTGCTTGGGCCCAAAGACTGACCTAGAGAGCCCAAAATCCACCCTTTAGGCCTAAGGTTAAAATACTTCCAAGAGCTAGTACCTAACCTCATCTTGGAGTTTGAATCTTTTGTCAATCCTCCCTCATTAACCCGAGGCACCTCCATAACTAGCCCTTTGGAACCACGATCAACTGTGGAAACCTAGCAAAACCTAATTATAAAGTCGAAACCTTTCTTGGGAGCTTGATTGTGAAAAACAATTCCAATGAGTCTGGAAATGTCCTCTCGCTCTAGGATTTAAAGGCTCCCAAAGAGAAGTTTAAATCCCTACCCAATGTCAAAGTGTTGGAAAGGATTAAAGAATTGCATAAAAAGACCTCTTTGAATTCCTTTCAATTTTGGGTAGGGATATATATATTAAGAAAAGTGAAGGAGAAATAGGTCTCTATATAGAATACCTCCACACTAAGTCCTAATCCAATACTCCATGAATTGATGACCATGACACAATGACAATTCCATCCCACTGCTAAACCCCCGAAACATCCTTAGGCATCTATACCCAAAAATTGTCATCCCCTAAAACACCTTCGAGGCTCTTAGCAATAATGTCACCCTTGCGTAGGGCGTCGTGAAGGAAATTACCTCCATATTACTTGTTACCACGAAGCTTTTCAGATAAACACTTTTATGGGGACTTACAAGACCCCTGCAAATAGTAGAAAAAAATTTCATGAGGATACCTCCTCTAGGCGGTACAATTCTCTAACCACCCCTTGAATCAAACATTGTTTATTGGTAGCCAAATAAACTATGGCATTTTACTTGGATTTGGTAAGGTTATATTTACACCCTCTCCCCCAGTTTTCATGACCTATAACCAAGATTTTACTGATGCCCTAATCTAAGCTAACTATTAGGAGTCCTTTTGACCGAGAGTGGAAATTATAGAAGGAGACTTCCCCACTCAAGAAACCAGAGCTACAAATAGACTTGCAAGTAGTTGGTGATGCAAAGTCGTGATGAGATAACAGTTAAATAAAATGGATCTAGGACAAGAAAGTCGGTTTGGGGTGTTGGCATAATAACATTGTCAAAAAAATCAGACAAATTCCTCACCGCCCTAAATATTTCAAAATTCGAAATACCAATATAATTTGATATAGTAGAATTAGCAAAGGAAGAGTAGATGTGTAGTACCTATGAAATGGTTCTTTGACGACCTTGGTCACCACTCATTCATACCCATTGAATCCTTGGTCCTGAGAGGGAAAACTATGTCCAAGTCAATCTCTATAGTCTTCCGCAATAGGCCAACATCCACTTCGTGAGGGAGAGCATTGGCATTATCGCTATATTTTGTCCTTGATGTCAACCTAGATGATTTCATAGAAAAATATGCAACATTCATAGGAACAATATAGGTGCAGGCACCTATGGTCCGTGGCATTACAAGTAGCCACTATTACTTAATTGGATAATGAGATTCAGTAATTAGTTAATGAGATTTGTCCTAATGAGAGTAGATTTGGTACTCAATTGGTTAATGAGATTTTGACTAGTGAAGTAGTCCAATATTTTAATTATGGTGGTTATGTGGTTGGCCATAAAGAATATTTTGCTTGTACTTGTCATGGTAAAATATTGATTATTGGACCCAATCTCCTTCATAAAAGAGAATTTTAGATTGTGGTTGTAGAGTTGGTTGAAGTAAAATTATTTTTACATTTGGTAAATCATAAAATATTCTAGGAGTTGGTTATGAATTGGTCATTACAAGTCCATGAGAAATATTTTAGTTGTGGTGGTCATGGTAAAATATTCTTTATTGGAATTAATCTCCTTCATAAAATAATATTTTAGATTGTGGTTGTAGAATTAGTTGAGATAAAATTATTTTTACATTCAGTAAATAATAAAATATTCCCTGAGTGGGTTACAAATTGATCAATAGAAGTAAGTAACAAATATTTTATTGATAGAAAAATATTTTTTTATGAGGATGTTGTTGTATAATAAAAACAAAAGAAAAAGTTTGAGTTGGTCATGGATAGTTGAAATTGATAGTTGGAAAGAAACTATTTGGACAAAATAAGTAAATAAATAAAAATTTCATTAATGTTGAGGCTCAATCAAACGGTCATATACCACCAGTTTGTGCCAATGGTTTCTCTGGCTTGGGTCAGCTACCTAAAAATTGTAAATCCATGACCCAAACAAGCTATCGAGTATGCATTTTTTTTATCATCACTTACCTTGGATTTACTATTTTACATTTATGAAGGATGATCAGTGGATGGTGTAATCAATGGGTATATGAAAGTGTTGAAGGCGTGTTGGGCTTCTCAAGAGCACAATGAAAGGATGAAGGTGGACATTGTTGGAGAAAGCAATATGTATCTTTTGTAGAGTTTACAAACTAATTTGATGCTTGGGACCAATCAGTGAATGTGAAGAGGATAAATGTTGTATGCTTGTGAGATGGCATCATAATTGCAGAAGTCTAAGTGTTTTTTATGAAGACACCATTTAGTAGCCATATATTTTATGCACATATTTGAAGCAACAAGTGTACTATTTTTTTATCGGATCAGATAATTCTATTGTTTATCTGAATGTTTTGGGAATTCATTAAAATTTCGTTGCAGGGACATACACACATTTCTTCTGGGTAGATTTGAACTTCTCAGTGAATATTCGAATGGGCACACAACGAATGAGCATATATCTATCTATCTATCTATCTATCTATCATCTATATATTATATATTTATTATATATAATATATCTATATATATATATAATATATTATCACTATTGTGTATAATGTGCATAGTTAAAGAAATTGAGACTGTTATTGATCCTCATATATGGCTGACCCTGGATTAAAATTGTTGGAGAAGTTAATGTTTTTAGATAGTGGACTGACTGCATGATGTCTTTTAGAAGTTGTAGTGTGAAGAGGTTAGTACCTTCAGGCATAATTTTTGTTTTATTTCTAAATCTGAGATCCATGTATGCGGAGATCACTGGTTTGACAAATTATTTGATAGAACCTATTGACTAATCTGAGCTTGTTTTTTGTATGCGATGCCAATTTTTTGCTACGAGATAGAAAGAATTTTCCTATATAATCTGTATTGAGTTAATGTGAGGATATGGATAAAATTGTGTAGCATAACTGTATGTGAGGACACATTATTATTGGAGGGCATAATACATGTTTTATGCAGGGATTCATGGTCCAAAAAGGACTGTAGTAAGATGATTTGTGCATTCATATGAAGGGTTTTTAGTTGTTGGGAAAATTATTATTTTTGATATGATCTTGCTATCAAGTTAGGAAAAAGGTTTATGGATTTCGTTTTTTTTTCCTCTATTGTTGATGTATAAGTTTTGTACATGATTAATTAGCATAGTGATATGATGATAGTTGAAGATCATGGTGTTTTGGCTATGAATGACATGACAATATGCAGAAAGTGTTCTAGGTAGAGTATTGACAAGGTTCATATTAGATCAATATTTTTCCTTTGACAATAGTTGTATTCCTCTTAGTGTAATGCTATTTCTCTCAAGTAGTTGTTTGAATTGCTACGTTGGTATTGATTTGCTATTTGGGACAAAGGTTTGATGATAGGGAAAACTTTCTATTGGTTGATCTACATATTGATGTTGCATAAGATGGACCTATGATGTGTCTCATGTTGTTGATTGTTTAGTCTATTACTAAGAGATTATATGTTTCAAGATGGTGATGTGATATGCCTAGTGGATGTTCTCAGTTTGTTGTTGTTTGTTTTAATGAGCTTAGACTTGGTATAAGGTAGTTGATAAGAGAATTGGCTTAGTATTTTACATTTTGGATGTTGGACATTGGATAAAATAATGCTCCTCATGTGTTTCATAACATGTTCTTAAATTCCTCTTATGGATCTATTAACCCTCGTAATGTGTCTATTTACAAACACTTGTGGGTTTTGGTGTAATGGCAATCATGATTCCAACAAGTGGTATCGGAGAAAAAGATCTCGAGTTCGAATCAAACTCATCTCGCATAGGGGGGAATATTATTGGACATTAGATAAAACAACACTCCCCATGTGTTTCATGACATGTGCTTAATCGTCTCTCATGGATTCACTAACTCTGCAAATGCGTCCGTTTAGTAACACCTGCAGGTTTTGGTGTAATGAAAATCGTGATTCCAACGTTGGCTTTGTATATGATGAACTAGGGTTTGAGAATATTCCCACATGCTTTGTTTAATCTTGTTTATGTTCAGGGATTGAATTTGCTACAGACTGGGCTTGGAATTATTAAGATATTTTTATTGACAAATTTGGCTTGGCTTTGTTGACTTAGTACAACGTTGATCTGGTTGTGGCTTGGTATGGGTTCATAGTGTACTTGATAGGATTTGGCTTGGTATTGTTTGACAATAGTATGGCTTGATAGTTTATATGATTTGACTTGGTATGACTTGATAATGTTAGCTAGTTCGAGTTTGATGAGCATGAGATTTGTTTGATAGTGCAAAGAGTTTTGAATTGACATTTGACAAGGTTGATGTGCAAATAATTTGATTTAGTTGTGGCTTGGTATTGATGTAATTACTATTGATATTTTCCTTAGTTATTCAATGATTGAATTCATAGAGTTGATTGATTTATTAATATTCAGATTGAGCTTATGGTTAGTGTGGATCAATGGCCTACACATTTTAATGGTTGATTCATATAAGGGAATCCAATATTCAAATTATGAAACATGGTCCATAAAGATGCTAAGGGTAGTATCCTTTATTAAGGGAGCATGAGCTTCCTTATGGTAGGAGTTGGTTAAATTGATTAAGGAGTAGTAGCTCCTTTAAAATAGGAGTTGAAGAAATTGTGGAAGTTGTATCCTCCTCCATGTAGGAGCCTGCGTATTGGTAAGAGTCTATTCTAGTATAGAATATAAGAAAGCTTTCTTTATATTAATAAGAAGAAGAGAAAATGACATCAACAGTGGTTTTCTCCCACATTGGGTTTCCACCTAAAATTTGGTGTCTATATGTGTTGATGTGTTTAGGATCCTTATGTTTTATATGCTTTTGTACTTAATGATGCCCATAAGTTATGATATATAACACAATTTTGTGCTAATGAAATAATAGTTCAAGATAACTTTGGACATAAATGCACAAATTAACTAAATTTGAATTGATAATGAAATATTGATTCACCCCACCATGCTTTTATCATTTCTAACAATTGGTATAAGAGCAAGTCTCTCCAGTAAATCTTAACCACTTGATAGTAGATCATGGACAATGGGGAGGAAGCACACGGCGAAGGAAACATAAAACAAGAGATCAAGTTAGGAAAGATGTAACAGTTATGTATCTGATGTCATGGAAATATCAACAATCATAGGCCAAGGACAACCAATAGCGGAATAAGTCAAGTCATAAAGTATGGATAATAAAGGTATGCTTGTACTTGATGTGCTAATTATCAGGATTGGAAAGAAAAGATGAAGTCTAGGATAATCTTCCTTAGATCTGATGTTTGTCATTTAGTCTGTAAGGGTGAGACTAAAACTCCACCATTGGGACAATAACTCCAAAGGAATAGTCAGGAATTAAATGAAATATTTTGTAACATACCTAATTCAGTATTAGAGAAATTTATGCATTATGAGACCACAAAGGAGGTATGGATAATCTGCAAACCATTCATGAAGGAGAAGGAAAATATGTTAAGGAAATTTGTCTACGTAAACTAATGGGTAATCTTGTCTCTAAAAAAATAAATGAATCTAGAGGGCATTGTCGTCTACTAGAAGATGAGAGTGATCATGAAACAACCTTTATTATATTAGATGTAGTTATTATTTTAGAAGAAGAAAGGTTTGAGGAATTATTCAAACTTAGAAGAAAGCTTGGTTCTTCTTTGAAAAGGATTAAAAATCTTGATTATAAGTTGGAGGAAAAATAAAACAGTGACCATGATGAAACAATACAAGTTAAAGAAAGGAAACAACATTGTGAAGGACTTGACGCTGAGACTATCTCCCTAAGATTGGATCAGAAAAAGTCAAACAAACAAAATGATGAGCTACTTCAAGCATTTTAAGAACAAGAGAATGGTCTTAAAGAAGAGAATATTGAATTAAGAACACATCCAGAATAAGGAAGAAAGATTGAAGAAGGAATGAGGAAGCAGTATATTGAAAACAAAGATTAGTGTTAAAGACTAGAGGATGGGGTAAGAATTCTAAGACAAACATTTGAAATTCATGATAATACCAAGATATTGGACAATATTCTTAAGAGTTGAATATCTCCCTCCATCAAATTAGACCTTGTTTTGCATGAAATTGTTAAGGGAGAATCTAGCTCACAAGATTGTGCAAGCACTTTTAAAGATAACAAAGAAAACTTTGAAAATGCTTGTAAATAATTAAGAAGTCAACCAATCCAACAACCAAGGAAAGTGAATTTTTGAAGGAAATCATTTTCTCCCAATAATAGAAATAACAATCCTTTCTCTCCTTTGGTAAATTATATTGAATATTTTTTTATGTCATATCTTTGGACACATTATAGCCAATTGCAGAAGAAGATTGTTTATACTTCGTGAAAATACTCTCTCCCTAGGAAGATTGATGAGCGCCGGTATTGCAGCAAGGATTCTGCAACTCCTCGGCTACGAGTTTTACTTATCAACCTGGGGTTCGTGCAAACTTGGAGGTGACAATGTTGTATGCACAAGTAAAAGTGAAGGTCCTGCCTTTTGTCATTGTTCGTCCAATAAGAGACCCTAGGGGTTCCAAGCAAACTTCTATAGAGTCAGAAGAAGCTTGACACTTTGATGGAAGAAGAGAAAATCTACTCTAAGAGAGCTACTTTACAACAGTAATGAAGAAAACAACATGTAATGCTAAATCACACCATATCTTAATTAACCATTTAAATAACTCTGCTAAGAAGAATTGCTAAATCAACACTAAAAAAATGCTACTATCTAAGCTGTAGAAGTAAAGAGCATCAAAACATACTAGTGTGTAAGTAAGAAAACTAAGCTAAATCTGTTTTCACTTTTTTATTCTTTCAGGAAAATCAAGTATGCAATTTAAATGTTCTTGTGGATGTGACAGGTGAATAAAAGGTGATTGAGGATGGCTAGAAGGTTTATGGAGTAGTTGGAGGGTGTGAAAGGGTCCTAGTAGGCTTTTTGTGATGTCCTAGAGGTTCCCCATCAATTCAGCCTCAAAACAGGTCGTTTCAGGAAAACCTACAGGATGTACTAGAAACCTACATGATGATCATGTATGAATTACAAGAAACATACATGATACAACCGAGAGCTAATTATGAGGTGTTGGAGGTGTTGGGAAGTGTGAGAAAGGTGTATGATGAGTGGAATGGGGTTTTAGAAGGTCTAGGAGCACTTAGGAGTCAATATCCACATTAAGAGATGGCTAGATTTGTTCAATGTAACTAGGGGAATTTCAATGAAAAATGATAAAAAAGCTAGTGAGGGTGATGGTGGAACAAGAGATGGCTAAGGTGGATGAAGTGGATGGTGGCTGCTGGTGATGAAGTCTAGGTCTCCTCCTAAAGTACCTTCTTTGCTTAGAACATGTGTGTCTTCCAGGAATTATGCAACAAGATACATTTTCATAAACTAGAAAAGAATGAATCAATTGCCTATGTTATGCATGAAGAAAGTTGCGGAAGGGAATGAAAGCATCAGTGAGATATTTTTGCAAAAATGGAGATGAAAAAAGATGACAATGAAATCTGCCTCGCAACATGAACCAAATACTGAATCAAAGACAACAAACTCCAAAGCTCATGCAAGAACTATAAATCTGTGTTTTGGGGCTACTGAAGGGTCCCTTCCTCAAGTCATGGTCCTATAAGGAGGAAGTGAGGTTGAGACACTTGCTCACAACCTTATGGTGATCCTTTTTCTCCTTGCTAACCTGCGACTTGAAAGAAGGCACAAATGGAAGAAAATTATCAGACACCCAATATAATCTACATGGTTATAATGGAAATGCATCTACTAAGCAAATGAACAATTAAACTATGAATCTATACTCGAATAGATGTAAAATAAAGAGGAGCCTTGGATACTAGGGTTGGGCCCTTAACCAAGAGCTTCAGCCCTCTGAGTTAACTCAGTGCTGGCCCAAGACAAAACTCATTCTTATTAACAAAACAATGGATTACATAAAAAACTGTCACAAGTCTTGCAGCTCAAAAATAGAGCAGAGTTTTACAATCAAAAACTCAAATCCTACTAAGGTCCCAGGCCTCTCTACTTATACATTTTAAGTCTCCATTGACTTCCTTAAAATTGGGGAGGCTCGACTCCCAAATTCAAGATAACCTGGTGCTTTCTCTTTCACTTGCTCAACTGCCTTCTAGTCCTCATGATTTGGATGTTTGCACTCCGAGCTGATGGAGGAATATTCAAATGGAGGGGTAGTAAATGAGGAGGATTTACCTCCTATATTACCTCTCCCTTGTCCTATTTGATTTTTGACCATGGTCTTTGCCAAAATTCCTTGATTTTATCCTTTAATCCTACATTAAATGCACATTAGACCATAAAGAAAAATACTCAACTCTAACTCATCTCATAAACAAAATATGATCATAAGTATGAAATAAGTTATGAGAATGGTTGGTTTGACTAAGCTAGGAGGTGAATTAAGGTCCATACAATTACCCAATGATGAGGCTCATCAAAGATCATTGGCTCCTAGGTACTCAAGTTTCTTTCAGGGGTATTGTTTTACTTACAATGTATTCAGTCATAGAGCTATTGATTACAATAACAAAAGTATGAAGAAAATCTATTATGATTGTCTTACCCCTTTCTATGGTCATGTAAGGTGGTATACATGTAATAAGTTTGGACATGTAGAAAAAGAAGGCGGGAAGAAGACAATCAATTGATACAAACAACAAGTAGATTCCCTCCAAAGCAAGCAACTAGACAAGAGATGGATCTGCCAACACTCATGTTAAGAAGAAGTTACGTGAACGAGTGAGGTGCGGCCTTTCATTGTGCACATTTGAAGAAGAAGATCAATAGTACATAGATAACATATTATCTCATCATATGTTTGGAAATAAGAAAAAACACATCTCTCTAAGAAGAAAGAGTGGTAAGGTTATTCTTGGAAATATTTCACTTGCAAAGGTGCTAGGAAAAGTTAATGTTGATCTTAATATTAAGAAAATAGAAGAAGCTAATGTACTATTGGTTAAATGGCTAAAGGGAAACATTCTAAATGTAGGAAAAATAGTTGATAAAGGGCATGTAATTTTATTTACATCAACTAGATGCAAAATTATGGATGAAGACACTTGAAAAGTTATAACAAAAGGATTTAGAATTGCAGAAAAATTGAATGTTCTATAGAAAAATACAAGAGGATATAAGAAGCCAAGTTCCTCCTCTTCAGATTCAAACTAAGGGATAATAGTCCCCATTGCAGTCCATTATGTTGAAATCTATTTCTGAAAGGAATGCAGAAGTGCATGTGGAGAAATCGGGTCCACATAATCAGTGGTGCATGATCTCAAGGGGAGCCTTATATTGATGATGATTTCATATGTTGTTTGATTATTATTTTGGTGATGATTTATGATACTAATGTTACATTTGATTAAGTTGTGATGTTTAGGATAAGATCTGACATGTTCAAGGGGGTCCTCTCATATTCTTCAATAGCTCATCATTGGAATTAATTTATTGATTTATTGTAGACTTTTAATCTGATGTATTTATCTATGAAGTGTTTATAAGCTATGTTTATATTATCATAAGAATTGGTGATTGGCATAGGTTCAGAGGGAGCATATCCATCGCTTCCAAATGGTTCATTGTTGGAATCATGATTTAATATGGGCACTACCTCTCTGATATTGGTATGATCTATGATGAGGTCATGATTATTGTTGTTGTGATCAAACTTCTTACATTGGTTCTTCTAATGCTTACTGTTGGAAGTCGCGATGTCATGGTTGATAATTTGTTGATATATTATTGATTGGTCCTATTCTACTTAATGGTTTGTAATGATGGAGGTATTCTTTGATTTCTCATATGTTGTTGGTGAGTCTCTTATTTATAGCAATCAATGTAATATTAGATGCTACTTTCGAAGGATGTTTATCATGAAAATGTTGATGATGAAATGAAGTATTGAGAATGGTCTTGTGATATCATGTATTGTACTAATACTTGTTGATGGATGAATGGACCTTTGGTCATGTATATAGTCTTGGGTGATTGATGTTAATATGCAATCATAGAGTCAGTGGTTGTGTCATTCATACTTATGGGAGGGCTGTACTTCAAGGTCCAGTATATGCTCATGGGGAGCATGGTGGGTATATCCCGCAGTAGAATTTCTTGTCTCACATACGCAAATTAGATCTATGGTGTCAAGAATTGAAGCAAGAGTACTTTTGTCAACTGGGTTATTCCATTTTCCCTTGATGTCAAAGGGGGAGAGAAGACTTGGTGTTTCTTTGCAAGAGGTTGAGATCAAGTCCAAAGGGGGAGATTGTTAGAATTATGGCAATATGTTGTCCTTGATGTCAACTTGGATGATTTCACATGAACTCTAAAACATTCATAGAAACAATACCATGGAAGGTCTCCATGGAGTGTGGCATTACAATTAGTAATGAGAATTGATAATTGGTTAATGAAATTTCCTTTGGTACTCAATTGGTCAATGAGATTATGACTAGTGAAGTGGTCTAATATTTTAATTATGGTGGTTATGTGGTTGGACATAAATAATTTTACTTGTTCTCTTCATGGTAAAATATTCAGTATTGGACCAAATATCCTTCATAAAAGAATATTTCTGTTGTAGAGTTTGTTGAAGTAAAATTATTTTTACATTTGGTAAAAAATAAAATATTCTTGGAGGCCTTTTCAAGTTGGTCATTACAAGTCAATGAGAAATATTTTACTTGTGGTGGTCATGGTAAAATATTCGTTATTGGACCTAATCTCCTTTATAGAATAATATTTTAGATTGCAGTTGTAAAGCTAGTTGAAGTAAAATCATTTTACTAGTAAATAATAAATTTTTCATGGAACTTGTTAAGAATCAGTCATTACAAGTTAATGAGAAATATTTTCAATATTGATAAAAGAATATTTTTTTATAAAGATTTCATTGTATAATAAAAAAAAAGAAAAACTTGGAGTTGGCCATTGATGGTTGAATTCTACCGTTGGAAAGAAACTACTTGGAACAAATAAATAAATAAATAATTTTTTTAATAACGTTAAAGCTCAATAAAATGGTCAAATACCACTAGTTTGGGCCCATGATTTCTCTAGCTTGGGTTATCTCTCCAAAAATATAAATGCATGATCATAACAAACCATGGAATGCACATTTTTGTTTTATGTCACTTGTCTTGGCTTTTCTAGTTTACATTTTTATAAGGAATGATCAGTGCATGGTATAATCAATGGGTATATGAAAGTGTTGAAGGTGCATTGAGTTTTTCAAGAACACAATGAAGGGATGAAGGTGTTCATAGTTCCAGTAATCAATTTATATATTTTGCAGAGTTTACAAACTAATTTGATGTTTAGACCCATTAGTGAATGTAGAGGATCAACATTGTCTTTAATGAAGATACATAGTATTGTATGTTTCTCAAATCACATTATAATTGCATAAGTCTTAAGTGTTTCTATTTGATCTAGAGACACTTTGAACTACACAGATTTGAAGGAGGGATTGATATTTCATGTACAACCACTTTGAACTACAAAGATTTGGAGGAGGGATTGATGCATCTAGTGACCATATATTTTATGCTCACAACTAAAGCATCAATTGGGGTATTTTTGTATGGGATAAGATAGTTATACTTGTTGATCTGATGGTTTATAATTGTTTGGGCATTTGTTAAACATTTGCTTTCAAGACATGCACAAATTTCTTTTTTGTAGATATAAACTTCTCTTTGAATATTCAAATGGGCACATAGTGAATGATATAAAAATAGATAATTATCATTGCCTACGTAAAGTGAGTATAGTTATAAAAGTTGAGATTGCTATTGATCTTGATATATTGTTGACCTTGAATTAAAATTGTTGTAGAAGTTAATGTTTTCAGACAGTGGCTTGATTGTACGATGTATTTTAAAAGTTGTAGTGTGAGGTTAGCACCATGGGGTCAACTTTTGTTTGATTGTTAAAGATTAAATCCATTTATGCAAGGATCACTTCTTTGATAGAGTATTTGATATCACTTATTGAATAATATGAGATTGTTTTATAATTGGGTGAGATGCCAAATGTTTTGTATCAAATAGAAAGGCTTTAGCTATATATGCATATTGTATTAATGTGAGAATATGGAGAAAAATATGTAGCATTGTTGTGTGTGAGGAAACATTATTATTTTAGGGACAAATACATGTTTTATGCAGGGATTCATTGTCAAAATAGGACTGTAGTAGAATGATTTTCACATTCATATCAAGGGTTTTGAACTATTGGGAAGAATATTATTTTTGATCTAAACTTGCTACTGCGTTAAGATAGAGGTTTATGGTTTTTGTTTGTTTTTCCTCTACAGTTAATGTATAAGTTTCTTACATGATTAATTATCATAGTGATATGATGATAGTTGAAAATCATGGTGTTATGGATATGAATGACTCGACAATATACAGAAATATGCTTGAGGCTAAGTATTGACAGTGTTCTTGTTACATCAGTATTATTCTTGTAACAACAGTTGTGACTACAATGTTATTTCTCTCATAGAGTTGTTTGACTTTATTTATTAGTATTGATTTTCGTATTTTAGATAGAGGTTTAATGACAGTGAAAACTTTCTATTGGTTTATCTACATATTGATGTTGCTTAATATGGACCTATGATGTGTCTCATGTTGTTTCTTTTCTAGTTTATTGGTATGAGACTATAAGTTTCATGATGGTAATGTGATATGTCTAGTGGATATTTTGAGTTTATTGTTGTTTGTTTTAATGAACCTTGACTTAGTATAAGGCAGTTGAGAAGAGAATTAGATTGGTATTTTTACAGTTTGGCTTGGTATATGATGAAGTAGGGTTTGAGGATGTTGCAAATACATGTTGCAGAATTATCACACATTTTGTTGAATTTTTGTTCACATTCAAGAATTGCATTTACTGCGGAGTGGTTTTAGAATTATTGAGAGATTTGTATTGGTATATTTTTCTTGGATTGGTTGAATTAGTAAAAGTTTGATCTATTTTTGGCTTGTTATCAGTTGACAATGTACTTGAAAGGATTTGGCTTGGTTTGGTTTGAGAGTATTATGGCTTGATACTTTGCAACATTTGACTTGGTATGGCTTCATAATTTTAGTCAGTAAGGGTTTCATGAGAATGAGATTTGTTTGACAGTGCAAAGAGTTTCTGGTTGACATTTTATAGGGTTGATGTCCAAATAATTTGACATGGTTGTGTCTTTATATTGATAATAATTATTAATTAGATTTTCCTTGGTTGTCTAATGATTGAATTCAGAGAGGTGATTGGTTTATTGGTATTTAAATTGAGCTTATGGCTAGTGTGAATTGGTGGCCTACAGGTTTTGATGGTTGATTGGTACAAGTGGATCCAATATGAAAATTATGAAGCATGGTCCACAAAGGCGTTGAGGGTTGTATTCTTTAGTAGGGGAGTAGGAGCTTCCTTCTAGTAGCAGTTGGTGAACTTGATTATGGAGTAGTAGTTCCCTTCCAATAAGATCTTGTGTTAGGGTCCCACCCTAACCCCCTTATCTATGTAATGGGACCACATCATAGTTAAGAGTCAATAAAGCCCATATTAATAATTGTAAGTGGTTAATCCAAAATTAATAAAGGAACCACATTTAGTTGCAAATGGGCCGACCGTATTAGTAATAAGCGGTATTGACCCGTGGTATTACTTGTAGGACTCATATATATAGGATAGTAACTCCCTGCTAGGAGCATCGTGTCTTATCTTTGTAATCGAGCTCTGCTCTATTGGAGGTTGCCCCCTCGAAGAGGCAAGTGAACATTACTCTCTGAATTAATAAAGTCATCTCTATTCTGTGCTCTAGATATCATTTCTTCACATATTCGGTGTTCTCGGTCTCTTTTCTTCGCATATTCTGTATTTGGGTATCATTTGCAGGTTAAGAAGCATAACAAGTGGTATCAGAGCTCTTTCCAGGGCCAGTCGGATCTCCAATTAGTAGCAAAAAAAAATTTGGCTCGAGACGTGTTCCGGCGTCTTTAAACCACGAGATCTGTCATTGAGCGCATAAATCTAAGGATTTGGGGAGGCATGCACGCAGGAAATACAAGAGGCGGTCACGTCTGTTGGACTCCCTTGTAACCCCTGTGGGTACCCCTTCGAGTAGTAGCGCATTAGACAGAACCACGCATGGACTGTCTTCCACGTACCCTCTAGGTATATCGGAAGCCCCATAGGCTCCCTGGAAACCTCACCATAGATAAACCATCGGCTGTCTTGTGGCTACAGTACACCGAGAATAGTACTCGGAGAGATTACTCGCCCATACGATAGGGTAGTCGGGTGGTACGGCTAAGGGTACGGTCGACCCTCCTTAGTTAGAGCCCTGAAGCATTGGGCCGATTACTACTGCCAGACCCTTATGTATATTGCAATCTGTAGCACCTGACACTCCTCAAGACCCTAGTTCCCTTTTTTTTAATCATCATCTCTTCCAGATCCGCTTGACAAAAGGAGTGCAGCAGCAGCAGACTTCGGTCCCAATCAACCATTTTTGATCTATTAGATTCATTAGATCTGCAGAAGCAATCAGTTAAGCCGTCCAGCGCTACCCGATCCGCCATTCAGATCTCTCAGATCCACCAGACCAGAGGCGTTGTGAAGGGTTCCTATACCAGGGTATAATTGTCGCAGGACTTTTGGCCGCATTGACATTTTGAGGATTTGGCGACTGCAGTATTGAGCAAGGAGTAAAAAAAAAAAAGAAAAAAAGTCTGAGATCTTTCGGGACGCTTATTGGTGATCTAGCCCATTAAAATCAAGACGACGAGCTGAGCATGGTGGTACCATTCAATTAATTGTGAAAAATTTTTGGCGGTCCCAATTTTTCATCAGGTCGGTGTATGGCAGCAACTAGAGCTCAAGCGATGGCCAATTAAAGAATGGACAAACTTGAAGAAAATGTGAACGAAATCCAAAATCAGCTTCGCAGACTAGATCTGGAGGGAATGCAAAAAGAGCTTAACGGACTAAGTCTCCAACTACAGGATTTTATGTCAAAAGGAAAGGAGGATTTTATGTCAAAAGGCAAGGAGCAAGCCCACGAGGAGGGGTATAATGGCCATGAAGGCAATTATGGTGAATCTAGCCACTCTCCTCACGTCTGGCACACCCATCCACCACCCAGTCAGTGACCTCCCAAGTTGGATATGCATAAATTTGACGGTTCTCACACGTCCGCATGGCTAGCGCAAATTGAGCAGTATTTCAAATTGAATCATATCCTAGATGATGGGACTAAGCTTATTTTTGGGAGCATGTACTTCGACAATGAATGGTGGTAATGGTGGGAATGGCATCAACGTTGCAATGGATATTTTAAGACTTGGACCCGATTTACCAAAGCTCTTCGAGATCGCTTTGAACAAGAAGACTCTTATTTGGGTCGTCTCACTAAGCTCAGATAGACTGGTACAATGGAGGAATATATTACCTCTTTTGAAGGCTTAGCTTTCCGCACTAAGGGTCTCACAGATGAGCTTTACATGGAATGTTTTATCAGCGGTCTTAAAGAAGCCATCAAAGCTCAAGTTCTACTTCATCACCCTCCCACGTGGACAGAAGCTTACCAGGTAGCTTGTAAGGTGGAACGTGCATTAGCATCCCAATACAATCGCCCAAATTTCCCCGCTAAAGGTTGTCCCCCACAGGCTCAGAACACGACTCAAACACTTAAGGTCCAAAAGGTGTCCCCTGCGGAAATGGCCGAAAGAAGGAAGCAAGGACTATGTTACTACTGTGATGAAAAATACTCCCTAGGTCATAAACGTAAGGAGCCCAAATTCTTTCAAATAGATGCCACTGACTACAACTCAACAGAGGAAGATCCACCACTCGAGGAACATGAGCCGCTCGAGGACGACAACCAATAGGAAAATGTCTCTGAAGAACCAGTTATTTCGTTGCATGCCTTGGTAGGGATTTCTTCCCCTCAAACGCTCAAAATCAGAGGGTTTATTAAACATCGACCAGTAGTAGTCTTGATTGATAGTGGAAGTATACATAATTTCATCCATCAAAAAGTCGTAGAAACGATGCATTGCTTTGTACAAGCAGTTTCTAACTTTCAAGTTCAAATTGCAGATGGAGGCACAATGAAATGTGAAGGCCATTGTGAAAATGTCAAACTTCAAATGTGGGATTATCAGTTGAAAACCCACATGTTTGCCATACACATGGGGGGTTGTGACATTGTCCTAGGCGCTGACTGGCTCCGCACTCTTGGGAAAATCACAATGGATTTCCAAGAGTTGTATATGAGTTTTAAGCAGAACAACCACACACATACCCTCCGAGGACTCCAGGCAGGAGCCCCCTCTATTATCAGCTCGCATAGGATGGAAAAATTGTTAAAAAAGGGAAATCATGGAGTTGTAGCTCAATTTAATGCCATCCAGGTAGTCGAAACCAAGCCGCCGCTACTTCATCCTGAGATGCAATAGATTTTAAATAACCATCTGTTGGTCTTTGAAAAGCCTCAAGGCCTTCCACTCTCGCGAGGAGAACATGATCATAGCATCACCCTGGTTCCAGGGGCCCAACCCCCAAATGTGCGCCCATACAGATATCCGTTCACCCAAAAGAATGAAATAGAAAAAATCATTAAGGAACTTTTGGAAGCAGGGGTCATTCGTCCCAGCATCAGTCCTTATTCATCCACAGTGGTCATCGTGCTCAAGAAAGATGGGGAGTGGCGGATGTGTCCTGACTTCAGGGCCCTCAATAAGTTGACAGTCAAAGATATATTTCCCATCCCATGGTTGATGATTTGCTCGATGAACTCAATGGGGCTCAATTTTTCACGAAGCTGGATCTTCGCTCAGGATACCACCAGATTCGCATGAAGGAAGTCGACATCCCCAAGACTTCTTTCAGAACTCCTGAAGGCCACTATGAATTCCTGGTCATGCCATTTGGTCTTTGTAATGCCCCCTCTACTTTTCAGAGCCTTATGAACCACATTCTCAAACCATATCTCAGGAAATTTGTCCTTGTCTTCTTCGACGACATCCTCATCTATAGTTGCACTTGGGTCACACATCTTCAGCATGTAGATATACTCTTGTAACTTCTCCGCAAGCATAAATTATTTGTCAAGATGTCCAAGTGTTCGTTTGGCATGGCAGAGGTAGAGTATTTGGGCCACATTATGGGGCGTGAGGGTGTCAAGGTGGACCCCAAAAAGATCCAAGCAATGCAGGAATGGCCTCAACCTAAGACCTTGAAGAGCTTACGCGGATTTTTGGGTCTCACAGGCTATTATCGTAAATTTGTCCGCAACTATGGTCGCATAGCGAAGCCCCTCACCCAGCTCCTAAAGAAAAATTCTTTCTTCTGGAATGAGGAAGCACAACAGGCCTTTACAGCTCTAAAAAATGCCATGTGTTCCACCCCAGTTTTAGCACTACCTGACTTCACCAAATATTTCGTCATTGAATGTGATGCTTCAAGGACAGGTATTGGGGTAGTTTTAATGCAGGAAAGGAGACCGTTGGCCTTCACAAGCCAGCAAATCAGTGGCAAGAATCAAGGCCAATCTGCATACGTGAAGGAAATGATGGCCATCTTACATGCAGTCGACACCTGGCGACCTTATTTATTGGGGCGACATTTCCAAATCCGCACAGATCATCACAGTCCTAAATATTTTTTGGAGCAATGCCTATCCTCCCCACAACAAAATAAATGGCTAGCCAAATGCTGGGATATGATTATGAAGATATTTAACAAAGAAAGGGGAAAGACAATAGTGTAGCAAGATGCATTATCTCACCAATTTGAGGAGGAAAAGTACCCCTGCTAGCTATTTCCCTCCCCATTCTAGAATGGATTGAAGGAAGCTCGCAGAGAATGGTTTCACACCCCGAGCTCTCCCAACTCATTTCTCAATTACAGGCAGATCCAAATTCCACTAAGGGCTACTCGTGGCAGGATGATATTCTTTGCTACAAGGACAGAGTCGTAATATCACCAACATCTACCTTCAAAAGTCGCATTTTGGTAGAGATGCACTGATCTCCCATTGCAGGACATTCGGGCTTTCAGAAGACGTATGCTCGCACTAGAAGATCATTTTTCTGGACAGGCATGAAAAAGGACATCCTTACCTTCGTAACCGAATGCAAGGTCTATCAACACCACAAAGGGGAAACAGTTAACACACCAGGCACATTACAACCATTGCCCATTCTGGCATCAATTTGGACAGAAGTTTCTATGGATTTCATTACAGGTCTTCCAAAGTCAGGGAACAAGTCAGTCATCATGGTGGTTGTGGATCGATTGTTGAAGTATTCTCATTTCTGCGCTCTCCCCCACCCGTTTACACCCACCTTGGTTTCTCAAACTTTCATGGATCAGATCTTCAAATTGCATGGCATGCCCATTTCTATTGTGTCCGACCGCGACCTGATCTTCACCAGCAATTTTTAGCAGGAACTCCTCAGAATAGAAGGCACTCAACTAAAACTTAGTACTTCCTACCATCCGCAAACAGATGGTCAAACTGAAGCAGTCAACAAATGTCTAGAAACCTACCTTAGGTGTTTTACTTTAGAAAAACAACACCTTTGGGTACAGTGGCTACCTCTGGCAGAATGGTGGTATAACACCAACTATCATGCCACCACCAAAATGACTCCATATGAAGCAGTATATGGTCAACTCCCGCCTTCACCTACTTCATATCTCAAGGGCTACTCAAAAGTACATGTAGTGGATCAACTCCTACAACACCACGCAACTATGCTAGCCCATCTTCGAGAGAATCTTCACCAAGCTCAGAACCGCATGAAGCAACAGGTAGACCAGCATCGCTCAGAGCGTAAATTTCGAGAAGGGGATCACGTCTTTTTACGGCTCCAACCATATAAGCAAACATCACTCAAAGAAAAAGGATGTCGGAAACTCTCTCCCAAATTCTACGGACCATATCAAGTACTTCAACACATTGCAGAAGTGGCCTACAAGTTGGCTTTGCCACCGACTACAAAAATCCATCCAGTTTTTCATGTTTCATGCCTCAAGAAAGTGATTCGGAATAATTGCAGAATTCAGACTAGTATACCGGAATTGGATGAAGAAGGATCCATCTGGCTTCAACCAGAACAGGTCCTCGACACACGATTCAAGCAACTACACGGCCGCATGATTAAGGAAGTCCTAGTCAAATGGAAAGACACCTCTCCAGAAAATGCAACTTGGGAGCCAGCCACTATTCTGCAGCAGTTTCCGTACCTTCAGCCTTGAGGACAAGGCTAGTCTTAAGGGGGTGGGTACGTTAGGGTCCCACCCTAACCCCCTTATCTATGTAATGGGACCACGTCATAGTTAAGAGTCAATAAAGCCCATATTAGTAATTGTAAGTGGTTAATCCGCAATTAATAAAGGAACCACAGTTAGTTGCAAATGGGCCATAGTATTAGATAGATGGTATTAGTAATAAGCGATATTGACCCGTGGTATTAGTTGTAGGAGTCATATATAAAGGATAGTAACTCCCTGCGAGGAGCATCATGTCTTATTTTTGTAATCAAGCTCTGCTCTATTGGAGGTTGCCCCCTCGAAGAGGCAAATGAACATTTCTCTCTGAATAATAAAGTCATTGCCATTCTGTGTTCCCGGTCTCTTTTCTTCGCATATTCTGTATTTGGGTATCTTTTGCAGGTTAAGAAGCATAACAACCCCCCACTTAGAGATTGACCACCTAGCCCTAGCAAAACTGGATTTTCAAATCAAAGACACAGTCACCCAAGACAAATTTCTGAGAATCCATTGCTAGGCGAAGGATATATTCTTGAACAAAGTAGATGATATCCACCTTTCGGGCTCAAATCTACCCATTTATACATTCCAAAAAGCCCATCCCTTCCCAGACATTGTACATTTATGCCATGCATGTTACATACCTAGACAGAGGGCTATAATTACCCCAAACCAGGACTTCTTGTTTTCAATTAATACTGAGTCTATCAAACAGATACTTCAAATCCAATCCAGCCACAATTTGACTCCTTTGTCCATTGCACACTTGTTTGACCTGTACACCACATTAGACCCAGTTAAGATCAAGCAAAGTTTTCAGAATTTCATCGTTGAGGAGTGACATACTCCTAAGGACATTCCACCCTATGTCTTTGCTATCTTTTCAGAGACTCGCAGGAGAATAATCTCCATGATCTCATGCATCCTAGGATTCACATCCGATGAGTATGTGGATGAGATAATTGTGGACTTCTTGTCCATTTTCACTCCAATCCAGCCTCCTACCATTATGTATGATTATCCCCAAATCATTCCAGAGAGAATGCATGAACAATTCAGTACATTTCCGACATAAAGAGTCTTTAAATATTCTTTAGTACTATTTCATATGTTCCTATATTATCAAACAGACAATTTCCCTTCAGGATTCAGAAAATAGATACCAGGGGAAAGGAAAGATCAATCATCCTCTAGACACCCTTGGTCCAGAAGTATAACACAACATTTACATACAAAGACTTCATAGATTCTTTAGTTCACGCTGTCATGAACAAGTTGATTTCTAGCACTCAACCTAGAATCAGTACTGATGTCATGAGAGTATTGCAACTGGAAAAGAATAGTAGATTAGGAGACTCATACCTCTACCAAAATCATACTAAAATTAGAATCTATGGTTGTGAATTATCCCCCTACAAGTTGCCTAAGTATCTTCCAATGAGATTATTTTCCCTGGACTAGTTTAGGAAAACAATAGATGTGGATGAGGTCCACTTCCTAGTTGCTAGCAAAAGAACATTGTTTAAAATGAAAAACCAAATGGGCCCTTTCATTTGTAACACCAAAGGGGTTGGGCCTGAAGTTGATAAGGTACTCTAGCAATTCAAATTCAACAATAATTCCATCTAGCATTATGACCCTCATGGGCTGATAAGCAAACTCAGACAAAAGGTCAAGCTGGGACCTTACATCCACTACCCCATGCCTGACATTGAGCAATATCCTAATCAATTAGAATGGGTAGAGAACACATTGATTAATAAGGACAACAAAGTGGTGGATGTGGAGGACACCATGATTGTCTTGGAGAAATAATTTGACCAAAGCTCTTTGTTATAGGTTTCAGAGTTGGAAGAGCGCATGAATATCCCTCTCATCATTCAAACTCCTGTCAAAGAGGAGAAGAATCCCAAAAGAAACGGAGAGGAACCTTCAAGCTCTACTATGGGCACCACTGATTAGCAGTTCCAACTAAGAAAATGGCCCAAATTGACTCCTCTATCTGAACAAGAAGAACACATCGCATCAACATAAATGATTGCTACTAATGCAATGGGTCAATGTAGTAGACAAAAAACTGAGACTGTTGCATCAACAAAAACACAACAACCCTCCTTTTCAAACACCTAGATTATACTGAGACAAAAGAGTGTGGAGGTATCTTCCTTTGTCAGGCCAACTGATAAGGAAGCAAATATAAAGGAAAGATTCAAGGAGATCAAAATGAGGAATGAGAAGCTCAAGGTAGACACTCATGCAGATGACACCACCAAATTAGAGGAGATTGATGCCATCCTTTGACATCTAGGAAGATAAAATGCAAGTGTCTTTCTTACAACCTACTATACAAAAGCCTAAAACTGCAGGAGACTACATTAAGACCAGCTTTGAGGTCTTATCCAGGGATGTGCATCCCATAGATCAAATAGAATTTCACAAGAAGGATGTAGATATGATCTACTCCACCTTGACAACAAAAGCAATGGTAGCATTTAAGCTCAGGGAATCATTAGAGAATGTGATGGCCCGGTACAAACTGGAGAAAGCCTCCTCCAGTTCGAAGGACACAAGGATCAAATCCTTAGAAGACCTGATCATTGAGTTGGGCCATGGCCCAAAGGACATCAAGGTTGTTGAACAACTGATTAAGAAGAAAAATGAAGACATTGTTGCCATTAAGAAATGACTCAAGCTGCCTTTGTCATAGCACCCTCAAACAAAAGAAGTCCTAGAAATCCAAACAAATCATGAGGATATGACGGACTTGGTGCTACAACTCAATGACCAGCTAAAGGAAATGGAAAAGGAAATAGATTGCTTGATCCAGCTTAAGCAAGCTACTCTAGATAGTCCTCCTTCAATTGTCATTCCTACAGTGACCACAGTTGTGCCTTCCACATTTGCAAGAACATTAGCTCCCACTAGTCCAATGGCCATTGCATTGCCAACAACAATAAAAAATACATCAACATTGGCAGCAAAAGCAATAGGTACCAAATGTTATGAAGCGGATAGGCTCGTCAAGGCAATGGAATAAATGTCCATTCAGACCAGTGAAATGAAAAAATTAAAATAGAAACTTACTAGCCTGGAGACAAATTGCAGGTTAGCCCAAATCATGCACAAGGAAGAACAACAGAAAGCTACCAGAATGAATGAGAGCGTGAAAATCTTGGAGAAAGAATTGATAGACTTGATCAAACAGGCTATAGAAACCATCCGGAAGGTCAATGAAGAACATGGAGAAATTCCAGAGGAAGTAGTAAGAATTATCCAATTCGTCAAATCCAAGAACATATATGAGCTACAAGAACTTGACATATCTGACAGATTAGGTACCATTTTGGAAGTCAAGAGTGTCTTAACTAAGAGAGATTTAATGTTAAATTTAGAAGATAAGTGTCAAACCATGCAACTAGCCATTGACAAGTATATGATCAAGTTTGAAATTTTGAGAGAAAAGGGACTACCTAGTCCCTTAGTCATAAATGATAAGTTGATGAGATAGGAGTAATACAACACGAAAATCAGAGAAGTGGCCAAATAATAGGGAAATACCTCATCAATGAGTGGTATACCAACTGGCAGAGTATTATACCAGACATTTGAAAATCTATTTTACCTTCATCATGAGGTGAAACACTTATTTATCAATAAACCTACTTTTACAAAATATAAAGATGTTGATGAGATATATAGGAAAATGCTCAACATCTAGTTACTAGATGAGGAAACATGGAAAAAAATTAATGATTTACTATAGTAAAAACACAGTAAATTATAAACTGTAAATTATAAGTGTACAGTAAAAAATAAATGAGCATGGTAAAAGGATGAAGACAAGTCAACATAGTCAAATTGTATCAAGTGAAAGAGTATCAAATCAAAGGTAAAAGCCAAATATCCTACCAGCATAAAGGGCTAAAAATCAAAGCATAACAACCAACAGAACCAAAATAACAGGGACCGCATGAAACAGTGTAATAGATGTCTCTATCTTCTTGCAAGAAGGTATTTTCCTTTCCTAGATTAATTCTCAAATTAGTTTGATATATTTTTTAATAAACCTTTTTTATAAATCCTTCATAATTCAAAGTATTAGGTGTGGATTATTTTACATTTTCAGAGTTATTTTTATCTCTAAGGGTGATTGTTCTATTTTCAAGTCAACAAACTAGAGCAAGTAATAAAAGCATTCTGCTAGAGGATTCAATAGATGAGCCATTTGCAATGAAGCACTTTCTTTGTGTTGTTGTGTTACCTTTATTTTGTGTTTCCATAATATTAAGTGTGCTATAAAATCTAAATAAATTAACTAGAAATATGATATAGAACTTTTTAAATTACACTGTTTTGCACAATAATTTATTTGCATCTTTTCCTCTGATTACATTGTTTTCCACCTCACCCTGTTTCTGCCAACTTTGTTGTTTCATGACCTAGTTCAAAGCCTCTAGGTCATGGACTTGTTTCTCCAACTCTACTATTTTGCTATTGAGGAAAAGAGTGGAGGGTTCATTGTTAAGATCTTCAAGTGTGAATGTCTTTTCTGCCACAGACTCGAAACAAGTACCATCATCATCGAGGTGAAGGTTTTCAAAAGCCTATTTTATGACATCATCGAGGGTTTCTATACTCATAGTTTTCTTGTTACTAAGGGTTTCGATGCCCTCACCAATCTCTATGCCTTGTGCATTGAATTCCACAGGGCTCTTAACACCTTATTCTCCCGGCTTCTCAAGGGATTCAGCACCCTATCTTTCCAAATCATTAGCGGTTTTTGTTCCTCGCTCTTCTACAACTATAAGGACTTCAGTACCATGTCCTTCAAACACCCCAGGGTCTTCAATACCCTAACCTTCAAAAATCTCAGGGTCTTTAGTACCCTAACCTTCTAAAATCATAGGGTCTTTGCTACCATGGCCCTTGAAATCATTAAGGGTTTCTATTTCTGGTTAAGTGAAATTACCAAAACCCTTTGCATGTTGTTCCTCTTTGTTCTCTTCTGCTTGCACTTCACCAGTATGTGGTGTCAAAGTCATCTTTCTGCTCCATAGCTTGGTGACAAATGTTGACAACACGACATTGTCTTCTGCATTCTCCTCATCTTCCACAGTGTGTGCCATTGTGTCTTTAAGCACCAAGATATTATGAACTATTGAGGAATTTTTGGGTGTTTCATCGATTACGATTCGAGAACTTGATTGGTTCGTCCCTTGGGTGACAATTTTCCTTCTCATTAAGGTTCTAGTCTTCCTCTTCTTTGCTATGGGTGGATTGTTCTCAATGGACCTCTTCTCTACTTGCACTAGTGAACTTTTACCTTGCTGCTTGGGAGGAGACAATGTCCCCACCTTTCTCTTCTTACCTGTAATGGTGCTAGAAGACTCTTCTGCACTCGTTGCTTGGAATTCATTCCAAAATGCTGCCAATGTTATCCCGTTTTCTTGTAAGTTTTTCTTGACCAGAATTGTAATAAGCTCGTGATACCAGATCTTGTTTGCAACCTGTCTTCCACTGCTACTCTACATGTTTTTTGCCATCTTCTCAAGGCTTCTGAGCAAGAAGTGAGGAAAATTAATCAATTTTCTTGCCTCAAAATGCAACAGCAATTGGAGGTGGTATACAAATGCCAAGGTATAGTGTCCTTATCCGATTACAAACTTCTACAATATAAATAGTAAATCTCATCACTTCCCGACCATGGGATTCTATGGAAGTCCCTTCCTCCAATTGACATTAATTTTCTTATCAACCACAAGCCAGTGTGAAAGCTTCTTTGTGAGCTACTCTTTTTTAAACCAGTGCTCCCTTGTAAGTGCTAAACCCATGGCTTGTGTGATGAACTCCTTTATAATTTTGAATTTTAAGGACCCAACCCTGACTCAACCTTCTTTGAACATCCTTGCAAAGTCTAATGCCACCACCATGTCAATCTCATCAAACATTTGTAGAAATGGTGAGAACCCAAATTCTTGCAATAGTGCAACATTGTTCCTGTACTGAGGAGTTCGTTCATTTTTCTGCAAAGACAACAGTTCATTCCTCACAGGTACCATTTCGAACCACACTTCTCTTCACTCTCTTCACACTCTCAAAGGAATTGCCGAGTGACTCCAACGTTCGCCGAGAGTTTTATGGTGGAGGTTCATCGCCCCCAATCATTTCGGACCCACTGACTCAACTATGATGGAACAACCTATTGGAAATAATACTGAGAGGGGGGGGGGTGAATCAGTATTATCACATTAATAAAACTTTTTCATTTCCATAACCAGATTCATATATGCTACTTCCAAAACTTCTTATGATTAAGTTAATTGATCTTCAATGAGTGCATTAGAACATTATCAACCATATTATCAGTTAACAGATGCAGTAACATAGAATAGATCATCACACATAAGGCACACACAAGAGCACCATGATATAAGGTGGAAACCCAATGTGGGAGAAAACCACCTGCTGCAAGTCATCTCAATCTTCTTCTTAATAAGAAAATTCTTTTATAATATTTCTACTGGTGCAGCCTGATACCAGTACAGGAGACACAACCCCCTTTGCTCTTGTACTAGCCGATCCATTTACTAGTACGCAAGCTACTACCTGCTACAATGCTCCAAAGATTTCCTTTAGCTCTTGTACTAGCTCAGATACTAGTACGTAGGTGCTGACCTACAATATTCTCTCCTCCAAGTACCACGTTTCATCAATTTTCATACTGGATACACTGAAGCACAACACATAATCTGAAAGGGCTACATTTCATCCAATTTTCATACTGGACCCAATAACAACATTGAAGCTCATAATCAACCAACCTTCTGAATTACCCAAGCACTAGATCAATACATATACAAGTGAGTCATCAACGAGATCTAGTCAATCAGATCACATAAAGATGAGCTATTAAGAACCTGATCCATTCATCCATTAATGTACAAACATTTAATCAATAACCTCTCAGACTGCCGTTATCAGTACATGATATCGGACATCAGACATTACTTCAAAACCCAGATCACAGCAATGATAAACATGTACAGCTAAATACACTTCAAGAGAAGTACGCAGCTTCACCCATATAACAGCTGCATATAAGTACGCACTGTATCCAACTGCTTCCTTACGTAAGTGCGCATTGTACCTCATAGAATTCTTGCGTACGTGCACTCTATGTCCAATGAACTGCCTTCGCCCCTCCGCATCTGCAGAGCTTCTGGTCCTGCGTATCTGCGCACCTGCAATGCTTCTGTGCCTGCGTATCTCTGCACTTTTCTTTCACTGGACCTGCGTACCTCCGGGTATAGATAATTTCGAGACTTCAACAATAACCCAGACAGTGAGATCTACAGATCTGATCATGCGCCGAAGAGATCTCAATTCATCAGTAGATTCGCCTTATTTAGATCTAAACATTACACCCAAGAGATCATGATATTTCAGATCTAGCTCTCATAAAATGTTCAACCCCAGAGCATACTAAGCCAAATGATCTCCTTTGCTTTATATAGGCAAGCTCTTCCTCAAATCAAGTATCATGGGGTTCAATAATAATAATAAAATAAAACAATACCACGGGCCAAAACCATGATAACACAATACCGTCGGCTAAATACCAAGAGTGAAACATAAGGAACCTCACATGTGCGCGCTTTATTGCCTTGGAATGTGTGCACTGGGGGTACTCACCCCATGAATGGATAACCTGCGGGTATGTACGCACTTTATATAAGACATGCCTGCGTGCCCGCACCTTTTGTACGGTGTGCCTGCATACTCCTTATTTTCTTCAATATTTGAGATTTGATCATCAATCTCTGCTACTCTCCTGTTGTACAGTGATCCATCACCTGAATGGGTTGCCATCAAGGAAAACACTTTAGCCATAATTCCAACACAACCCCCACACATCAGATATTAATTCGTTTTAGCCCACTAAGGGTGAATCGTGATGACTAGATGCAATGGTGGTATAGGTGGTAGTGGCACAACGACTACAATGATCGGATTGCAGGTTAGATAATAATGGTTAGACACTGCAAAATCATTTCAAGGAGGGTGTGTAGGATATCAGACAGTAGTACTATCCCACAGTCAGCGTCATAATTCAATCAGGCATACTTTAGCATTTATTATAAATATTATATTCCAAACCTTCCACACCTTGCACTTAAAATATTTGTTCTTAGATTAGTAAATAATGAAACAAAGCATCAATTAAAACATGGAATGAGATAAAATATTAGGACATGTGCAGGAAAGTAAAGGCCCATAAATATCCGTGATAGTCCACTCCAGGACTGTGTAAATTGCTTTCATAGTCAACTGTGTTTTTGCACCAAACCTGCTTGCACTAAGTTGTACTTGCACCAAAGACTTTTACGAAACAGGTAATCTGATAGGACATACTTTTGTAGTTAGACTTAAAAAATTTGCCTTCTTAAAATAGAAAAATTGATTCACCATCCTTTGGTGTTTCTTGAACATGCCTTCTCGATTGACTGCATCAAATTCCGCAATCAATTTATGAGGAAATAAAGAAGTGGGAAAGGGGTAAAAAAATATAGAATGGGAAGGAATATTACAGTAGGAATTTCAGAAACAATATCACCAAGAGGGATAAACAAGATGGGATGTGGGAAAAAATCAAGGGAAAAGAGGGATTTTAGAAATCGGGTAAGGGTAATTTCTTAGAAGAAAGAATAAGGTAATTCATTGGGGAATTTATATAAGATAATAGTGGGAAATTTCGAAATGGAAATATAATAAATATGATATGTTTACCTTCAAATCTGCTTGCACTGGTGTAGGAAAAACTAACTGCAGCAAGAAGTTAGTGTTTACTTGGATGAAAATGTCCATACTAGTTACACCAAACTTGGGTAAGTGCTCGGCTTCATGAACTTGCTTCTTCCTAGTGGCAGCCAACATATCTAAAAATCAAGTAACATTTCCTTTTTATTAAAATTTCGATCTTCCTACAAGCATGCTAGTTTTCAGGTCGATCCTTCTGCAATCATGTCAGTCAACTGATTTTCATAATTACAGGAATTTTCTTCTTTTTATACTTTTTATTTTTGTCATTTTTTTTCTTTTTATTTTCCTGATTTTTTTTTAATAAGGACAAGAAGGAATCAATTCTTCAAGAGGTTGGTTTTACCACCTACCAACTCATTTTCAAATGGCTATTGGACTTGCTGCATAAAATATCCTTTAGTAAGGGGCTAAAAATATACCTTTAGCCTATGCCCATTTACTAGGAACACATAATTCCGTCCATCAATAGTTTTGATTTCTAACGCTCCATTTTCAAACACTTTGACCACCTCATAGGGTCCCATCTAGTATGTACAAAACTTTCCTTTAAAATTTTTGAATCTTGAATCATAAAGGAGTACCCAATCACCTAGTTCGAACTACTTCTTCTGAATGGACTTGTCATTCCAATTCTTGCGCTGCTATTGAACCATGATGTTCTATTGAAAAACATCCCTTTGGATTTCATCTAACTCATTTAATTGTAGAAGGAGCTATTGCTAAGCTTTAGAGAGATGTAGTCCCAATTAGACTACAGTCCTGAAAGTCTTGATCTGGAATTCTATCGGCAAAAGGTCTTGTTTCCCATACACTAGCTCATATGGTGTGCGTGTCTTGTGCCGTTTCTCCAAGTGGTTCGATAGGCCCATAATGCTTCCAGTAATTTGTTAGCCCAATCCATTTTGTGCATGTTTACCATCTCTGTAAGAATGTAATCAATTACCTTATTCGTGGAAATCAATTACCTTATTCGGTGTTGATTTCCTATGTCGTCTTTTGTACTGCTCCATCACACCCTATACCAGATTAGAAATAAATTGCAATCCATTTTCGGAAAAGATTTATCTAGGCACACCAATTCTAGTAAATGTTTCGGTAAAAAGAAAATCAACAAAAGCTCTTTTGGTAGCAAAAGAAACTTCTTTAGCTTCTACCCATTTTGTAAGAAAATCTATACAAACCAAAATATGATTTTTATTTGATGATGTAGGATGTATTGGTCCTATGAAATCAATGGCCCATTTTTCAAAAGACTCAATTATAACATGAGCACATAAAGAAATTTCATTGGTTTGATTAGGTCGGCCAATTCGATGACATATATCACACCGCTTGACATACTATTTGGCATCCTTGAACAAGCATGGCCAAAAATAACCAGCTCATAATACTTTGTATGCAGTTAGCTTATTGGCAAAGTGACCTCCACAAGGTTCATCATGTGTAAATTTTAAGATATCAAACACCTCTTCCTCTCTTACACATCTATGGATAATGAGATATGCTCCAGTGTAATATAGGTCTTATTGGATCCAGGAATATGCAATACTTTTCTGAACGATATTCCACTTCTCACAAGCGGATAAGTGAGGTGGTAATTTTTGGTGACCAAATAGTTAGCTATGTCAGCAAACCATGGAGATTTTTGACATAGAAAAAAGATGTTCGACGGGAAAATCATCATTAACAGGAATTGCTTCACTAGGATTATTTAGTCTTCATAGATAATCTGCAACTACATTTGACTTTCCTAGTCTATCAACAATGGTAATATTAAATTCCTATAATAATAGCAACCGCCTAGTCACTTTACCACTAGCTAATGGTTTACTCATCAAATATATTATAGCGGAATGGTCATTATGTACAAAAACTTCATATACTTTAATATAATGTTTGAATTTATTAATGGAAAAAATTATAGCTAAAAACTCTTTCTTAGTAACCATATAATTGAGTTCAGTGGGTGACAAGTTTTTACTAATGAAATAAATAACATAATATTGTTTTTCTTCTTCTTGTCCTAAAGATGCGCCTATAGTAGTATCTGAGGCATCAGAGGAAATATGAAATAGAAGGGACCAGTTTGGTCCTCTCAATACTGGTGCGTGAACTAATTTTTCCTTCAGTGTCTCAAAAGACTATTGGCAAGCTGTGGACAAGAAAACTCACTAAATTTAGCTAAAAGTTAGAAAAGGCGGGTACCTATCCTTGAAAAAATCTCAATGAATCTCTTATAGTCACCTGCATGTCCTAAAAAACTTCTCACTTCCCTTTGAGTTTTGGATATAGGAAGACTTAAAATGAATTCTATTTTTGTAGGGTCAACCTAGATAGCTTTATCGAAAATAAGATGGCCAAGAACCACTCCCGCCTTGCACATTAATTTGCATTTCTATTCACTAAAGGCACGATGAGCTTCTTGGTAGCGAAGAAGCACTTTTTCTATATTCCTGAGGGCTTCCTGAAATAAATCACCAAACACAGAGAAATCATCCATATAGATTTCTATGCATTTAAGGTCAACAAAAATAACCAACACTGGCCTTTGAAAGGTAGTCGGGGCATTAAATAGCCCAAAAGGAAGCACTTCATAAGAAAATGTACCCATGGACATGTAGAAGTGTTTTTGTCTTGATCCTCGGGTGCTATCTATATCTGGTTGTATCTGCTAAAGCCATATAGAAAAGAAAAGTACTTATTACCAACAAGGGTATCTAGTATGTGATCGATGAAAGGAAGGGGGAGTAATCTTTGAGAGTGGCTTTATTCAGTTCTCTATAGTTAATAAAAATGTGCCATCTTCCATCTCTCTTTGGGACTAATACTAATGGATAGACCCACTGGCTATCAGAAATGCGATAGATAAAATTGAGATCTAAGAGTTTTAGCAATTCTTCTTCTACAATGTCTCTTAGAGTTGGGTTCATTCACGTTTGGGCTTGTTGGACAAGTCAGGGTCCATCCTGAATATAAATATCGTGTATACAAGTTTCAGGAGGGATTCCTTTCACATCTTTATAACCCCATGCAAAGGCATCAAGATGGTTATGCAAAAAATTGACAAGCTGCTCTCACTTAGAAGGGTCCAAGTCTGAACTGATATACAAGGATTTAATTAGACTAATCTCAACAAGAGTAGTCTCAGGCTCAAGAGTATAGTTTGGTGTCGCTAGAGATGCTGGTGACGAGGGTAGAGAGTCATATCCTTCCTAAAAATCTAGACTAACAATTTGACTCAATGACTCAAAATTAGGCATGATGTCTAGATTGTTTAGGAAGTCTTGAATCTCTCCCTCCTGTGAGGACTCATTCTTCTAATGTATCAAGGAAATAGGCTAAGTCTCCTCATCACTATTGTAGTTTAACCATAAAGTGTCTCGTAGCTCCTAAATAGATTTAGTGGGTGAATATAGGGTGAATTTCTTTCTGGAATCTCCATGGGAAATATACATATCACCAAAATGACATCTGATATAAGCATCGACCATAGCAAGCCATGGTAGTCCCAAGATCAATGGATTCCCTCCTACAAATTTCTTTGGCTAAAGCACAATGAAATTTGCAAGATATTCCCAAGAATCTAAGGAAATGACCACATCATGCAATACTCCTTTCGGCTGGATTTTAGGTCTATCTGCGAGTTCGAGCACAGTGGGAGTAGGACAAATATGGACCAATCCAAGTTGATCCATGGTTCCCTTGGTGATAACGTTAATGGTTTCCCCTAGGTTTAGAGGTACATTGGAGACAAGAGCATCACCTATTTGAATGTAGGCAACAAGGTTTTTGGGGTCGATATATTTTTCTATATGCATACATCCCGTCATTAACTCTACTCCTATACCAACAAATTGAATGGTTTTGGGTTCAAATCTTCTCCATCCTCGCTTGTTGAGACAGAGTTCCCTAATTATTCTTAAACAAATGGGGATCTCTTTGATAGGTTGCAGCAAAGTTACAGTTATGAAAAGGTTCCTAAGCTCGGAAGCTAGGCTAGACTCGAGAATGGGGTCTTTCTTCTCCACAACTACTAGATAGGAACGTTAGTTGCAAGAACATGACAAGGGCTCATAATGTACAGGGATAGGATGAATGATGCCATCTTTTTCGGAATGTTTAGGATTTTCCTCCTCTCCTTTCTCATCAATAATCATCATGGGCTACTTTTGATTCTATGAGGTTACTACCTTCCCTAATCCTAATTGGAGATCATTGACTCCAACTAGCATAGTTTCAAATCCGAATGAAGAAAGTAGGGTCATAGAGTGTATCATTTGTACCGCTTTATTATTAGGGTTGGGTAAAGGTTGAGTAGGCAGCTGAGAAGGTTGAAACGTTGGAGGTAACAATAATGGTGGCATAGGTTGACTCAGCTGAGGTAATGATGATTGAGGCATTGGTTAAGGTGCATATGGAGGATGGTATGACTGCATAGGTGCATGCTAGAAATTATGCAAATGATATGAATGGTTTGGTCTTCTCCATCCTTGTTGCAAAGATTGGGAGGGTTGTCCATATTGATATTAATTCCCATGCTGCCAATGCTGAGAGTGACCAGTGTTAGGATAGGAATATGAATGTGCATTATAACCAAAAAAATGTGGTGGAGATTCAATAACCATACATGCACTTATATTTTAGTCAACTTTGACCATATGACAGATTCAACATCGACTTCAAATTGACTAGTTAATAACCGATGCAAAATTTGACTTGGATGAAACTCAATGCAAATAAGTAGTTGATTAAAATACTAAATTCAATTGGTGCAAAATCAGATTGATTCGACTAAAATTATAATGTTATAGATAATGGATATGCTTATTGGTAGTGGTATTGATGTTTAATATGAGACTCTTATAGACTTGATCTTCTTTAATTTCTACTCTTATGTCATAATTTGATACTCTTTATGCATTGTCATTTAATAAATTCACGAGTTTTTAATAATGGTAGAGATTGCATAGAAAAGAACACATGAAGGATAGCTAAGTCAAGTTATATTTGGGCTAGTTGCTTCAGTAAATCATTGAAGTCATAATTTAGCAGAGCATAAAATATGATCTTCTCCACCTCTGTAATTGAAATCAATGCCAAGTTGTTAAGATCAACCTCTTTCTGACATTTAGTCATATCAAATCAACATTTATTATGAAAATCCTATCCATCAATAAAATAGTATGTCTTATTTAAGTTAAAGTTATCCTTCATAAATTTAATCGCAAACTCTAAGAAATCAGTAGTAAGAAACAAGCAATAAACATATCCATTCATTATACAACACATTTGATAATACAACAAGACATCAACATTTACTAGAAACCATAAAAATAAAGTTATTGATAAGAAGACAATAACAACAAAGCATCTATTACAACTACGAATGAAATTAAAAGTGAAACATACAAAATTTTGCAGCGGAATTGTCAGAGCATCCAAGCAGTTAATTTATTTTTATAGAATTACTTTTAACAAAGAAAAAATTCAACAATAAGTTAGATAACCATAAAATAGTAAAAGAGCTGAAGTTACAAAATTATGACAACATGAGAATATATTGATATCCCAAGTCACATAATGTTTCTTGTGTTACAACAGTGGAAAAGAGTAGGAGATACCTAAAAGATCCTAGTTAGAGAAGCAATTTGTATGGTAGATAGATTACAAAGAATGTTAGAGAGTTGAGATCAAAAATATATGGCCAGCTAGTGAGTAGAAGTCAAATTAAACTTTATATTCCTACATCTTCATATCGAATTAGCAATTGTAGTAGTTGATTTACCTATGAAAATCATCATGCATGGTTGATGTATATTAAGGATACTTCTACAACGAGTAGAGGACCAAGACATTGTTCCATCCTTTCTCATTATGAGAAAGGAATAGAAGGTGGGGGAGACATTGAGGGGACTCATAGACCTATGCAAGTAATCATATCTATATGAGAAATGTATGTAATAAAGGGTAAACTATGCATGGGTGATTGGCTAAACCGGGTACAACCAATCTAATCACATCATTTATGCATACATATGTGTGAAGACTAATGGAAAGAGCATGAAAATTTCTTCCCAAAAAACTATTCTTCATTGTGCATGTGTATTTTTTATTTTTTCATGATGTAGTTTTTTTTCTTGGTAGATTATAAGTTAGGCTTACAAGACGTTGCCTACTCTAGCCTATCCTATATTATTTTACCCTAGCCAACTTTACCGTACCCGAGCCTATGCTTAGACAGCTATAGCTTAGCCTACTCTGTCCTACAATACCCTATTTTAGCTTAAACTACTCTAGCCTAGCCTATGTCTAGACTACTCTATCTTGGTCTACACTAGTCTAACATAGCCTAATGCACACTACCTTGACTTACTCTAGTCTAGCCTATGTAAATATTCATATCTATATGAGAAATATATTTAATAAAGGGTAAAATATGAATGCATAAGTGATTGGTTAGACTGGGTACAACCAATCGAGTCACATCATCTATGCATACATATGTGTGAAGACTAATGGAAAGAGGATTAAAATTCCTTCCCAAAACGTTATTCTTCATTGTGCATGTGTATTTTTTATTTTTTTATGATGTAGCTTGTTATTCTTGGTACATTGTAAGTTAGGCTTACAAAACCTTACATACTCTAGCCTACCCTAGATTATTTTAGCCTAGCCAACTTTAGCCTACCTTGGCCTATGCTTAGATTACTATAGCTTAGCCTACTCTATCCTAGACTAGGCTACTTTAGCTTAACCTACTCTAGCCTAACCTACATCTAAATGACTTTATCTTGGTCTACTCTAGCTTAGCCTACTTTAGTCTAACATAGCCTAGCATACACTATCTTTTCCTACTCTAGTCTAGTGTAGCCTAGTCTATCCTAGTCTAGCCTAGCCTATCTTAGCCTACTCTAACTTGGCCTGAGATAACCTCTCATTTTATATCCTACTCTATATTGGCCTAGCCAACCCAAACCTAACCTACCTTAACCTACCCTACTATAGCCAATCCCTCTCTTTCCTACCTTAGATTAGCATAACATACTATGGGATGACCTACTATATCCTAGCCTATTATAGTATTGTCTAGTCTATGTTAACCTACTCTAGAACAAGCCTATCCTAGCATTCTTTAGCCTTCCCTAGCCTATCATTTTACCTTTTCTAGCATACTATAACCTATTGCATTCTAGCCTACTCTATATTAGTCGAGCCTAGCTTACCCTAACATATCCTAGCTTAAGGCTACCCTATCGTACTCTAGCATGGCCTAGGTTAGATTGGCATACTTTAGTTTATCCTATCCTAATCTACTCTAAGCTACTCTAGCCTAACCTGTCCTACCAACCTAGCCTACTATAGTCCAAACTACCTTCTTTACAACATTCTAACCAACTTCAACCTAGCCTAGCCTTTTTAACCTGCTCTAGCCTATCGTATCCTAGCAAAGGCCATACTCTAGCCTACTCTACCTCGCCTAGCCTCACCTACATTAGACCACTCTATCCTAGCATACTCTAGCCTATCCTAGCATAACTTACTCTAGAAGAATATAGCCTAGATTATTTTAGCCTAGCTAGATCAATCATGATGTAGTTTCTTCTTCTAGGTGAATTCTAGGTTAAGCTTACAACACCTATCCTACTCTGGGCTACCATAGATTATTTTAGCCTAGCCTACTCTAGCCTACGCCTATGCTACAATAGCTTAGCCTACTCTAGCCTACACCTATGCTACAATAGCTTAGCCTACTCTAGCCTAGACTAGCCTACTTTCACCTAGCCTACTCTAGCCTATGGCTATGCTACAATAGATTAGCAAACTCTAGCCTAGACTAGCCTACTTTAGCCTAGCCTATGTCTAGACTACTTTATCTTTGTCTACTCTAGCTTAGCCTACTTTACTCCAGCATATTCTAGCTTACACTATGTTAGCCAACTCTACTTTAGCCCATCCTAGTCTATCCTACTCTAGCCTAGCCTATCCTAGCATAGTCTAACTTGGCCTAGGATAGCCTATCATTTTGTAGCCTACTCTATATTGGCCTAACCAAACCTAATATTACCTATCTTAACCTACCCTACTATAGCCAATCCCTCTCTTGCTTACCCCACATGAGCCTAACCTACTATGGCATGACCTACTATATCCTAGCCTATTCTAGTATGGTCTACTCTAGCTTAACCTACATTAGAACAAACCTACCTTGGCATGCTTTAGCCTTCCCTAGCCTAGTATTTTGCATTTTATAACCTTCTATAGTCTATTGTATTCTAGCCTACTCTAATGTACTCTATATTAGCCTAGACCTGCTTACCCTAGCATGTCCTAGCCTAGGGCTACCATATCCTACTCTAGCCTATTCTAGCTTATTCTACCATGGCGTAGGTTAGACTAACCTACTTTGGTTTATCCTACCCTAGACTACTCTAAGATACTCTAGCTTAACCTATCCTACTCTAAACATAGACTAGCCTAGCCTACTCCAGTCTACACTACGTTATTTATACTATCCAAACCAACTTCAACCTAACCTAGCCTTCTTAGTCTAATCTAGCCTACTATATCTCAGGATATCCTAACTTTGCCTACTCTAGCCTACTCTACCTAGTATAACCTAACATATATTAGCCCACTCTAGCTTAGCATATTCTAGCATAACTTGCCTAGCCTAACCTATCCTAACATATGCTAGCCTAGCCTATCCCATCATATCCTACTCTAGCAAAACCTAGCCTAGCCTACTCTACCTAGCCCTACCCTAAATTTATGTAGCCTAGCCTAGAATAACCTACTCTGCTCTATCCTAGCCTACCTAACTTGACTAAGCTTACTCTCTCCTAACCTAACCTAGTTTAACCTACTCTAACCTAGCCTAGCCCAATCTAGATTAGAGTACTTTAGCCTAACTTACTCTAGCCTAGCCTAGACTAACCTAGCCTACCCTAACTTACTCTAGCCCTATCCTAGCCTACTTTACCATAGCCTACTCTAGCTTAGTCTAGCCTATGACACACCAGCCTAGCCTAGCCTGGCCTAGCTCAGCCTTACCTAGCCAAATATGGCCTAACCTAGCCTAGCTTAATTTATCCTACTCTAGCCTTGTTTATCCTAGCTTGGCTTACTCTATCCTATCCTACCCTACCCTAGCCTACTCGTGCCTAACTTTCTCTATCCTACCATAGCCTAACCTAACCTAGCCTACTCTCGCCTACTTTAGCCTAGCCCAACCTAACCTAACCTAGTCTAGCCTAGTCTATCCTAGCTTATCTTAGCCTAATTTAGCCTAACCTTTCCTACTCTAGCTTAGCCTACTCTAGTCTAGCCTAGCTTAGTTTACTCTACCATAAACTAGCCTACTCTAGTCTATTCTACCCTATTCTAACTTAGCATACTCTAGCCTAGATTAGCCTATTATAACACAGTCTACTCTTTCTTAGCCTAGACTATCCTACTATACCATAGCCTAACCTAGCCTAGCCTACATTAGCCTAAAGTACCATATCCTAGCCTAGCCTACACTAGCCTAACATAGCCTAGCCTAGCCTATTCTAGCCTAACCTACTTTGGCCACTCTTAGCCTAACCTAGCCTACTTTAACCTAGTCTAGACCACTCTAACATAGCCTACATTAGAATAGCCTACTCTAACCTAGTTTATCTCGCTCTAACATAGCCTAGGTTGGATTAGCCTAGCTTAGCATAGCCTAGTCTACTCTAGCCTAGCCTAGTCTACTCTAGTGTAGCTCACTCTAACATAGCGTAGTTTGGAATAGCCTACTCTAACCTAGTATATCCCTCTCTAACATAGCCTAGGTTGGAGTAGCCTAGCTTAACATAGCCTAGCCTACTCTAGCCTAACCTACTATAATGTAGCCTAGCCTAAACTACAATAGTATATCCTAGCCTAGCCTAGCCTAACCTAACCCACTCTAACCTACTTTTGGCCTAGCCCACTCTAGCCTAGCCTTGGCTATCATGGCCAACTCAATCTTACTCTTGCGTGGCCTAACATACTCTAGTATAGTCCATCCTATCCTAGCCTATTCTATCCTAGCCTAGATTAGCTTACTCTTGCCTAGCCTATCCTAGCCTACTCTACCCTAGCTTAACTTAACCTACTGTAGCATAATAGCCTACTCTAGCATAGCGTAACCTAGCCTAGCATACTCTAACCTACTTTAGCTTCAAATACTCTAGCCTAGCCTAGACTATCCTAGCCAACTTTATTAGCCTAGCCCAGGATACTCTATCCTAGTATATCTTATCCCAATCTAGCCTAGTATACCCTACTCTTGCCTAGCCTACACTAGCTTATGTCAACCCACTCTTACTTAGCCTTTCCTAGTATTACCTTGTCTAGCCTAGTTTTCTCTAGCATAGCCTAGACTACTCTACCCTAACATACCTTAGCCTACTCTAACCTAGCCTACCATAGCCTAGGTTAGCCTACTCTCACTTAAACTAGCCTAGCCTTACCTGCCCTAGCCTAGCTTTCTCTAGCTTAACTAACTTACTTTAGCATAGCCTCCACTAGCCTAGACTAGCCTAGACTTAGCTAATGAACTCTAGCTTAACCTAGCTATCTTACTTTATCCTAGCCTAGCTTAACATAGCTTACTCTATCCTAGTTTATCCTAGTATAACATACTCTTGCCTAGCATACTCTATCCTACCTTAGCCTAGCTTGAGCCAGCCTACTATAGCCTAGCCTAAATAATGGGATTTTTAGAGGTATTTTCTAATATGTAGTAAAAATAAGGGTATTGTTTAGTATTCCACGAATGCATGTCATATGTCAAACGTTCATTAAGTGAATCTCCCATGAATTTACACTAACGAAACATATCATACTTTATCCCAACCTAACATAGCCTAACCTAGCTTGACTAAGCTTGCTCTAGCCTAGCTTAACCTAGTTTAACCTACTCTAACCTAGCCTAACTTACACTAACCCTATCCTAGCCAAATTTAGCATAGCCTACTCTAGCTTAGTCTAGCCTATGGTACACTAGCCTAGCCTACCCTAGCCTAGCCCAACCTTACCTAGCCAAATATAACCTAACCTAGCCTAGCTTAATTTATCCTACTCTAGCCCAGTTTATCCTAGCTTACCTCACTCTATCCTATCCTACCCTACCCTAGCCTACTCTTGCCTACTTTAGCCTAGCCCAACCTAACCTAACCTAGTCTAGCCTAGTCTATCCTAGCTTAGCTTAGCCTACTTTAGCCTAACCTTTCCTACTCTAACTTAGCCTACTCTATCCTAGCCTAGCCTAACCTAACCTAGCTTAGTTTACTCTACCATAGAGTAGCCTACTCTAATCTACTTTACTCTATCCTACCTTAGCATACTCTAGCCTAGTTTAGCCTATTCTAGCCTATTCTAGCCTAGTCTACTCTCTCCTAGCCTAGCCTATCCCACTATAGCATAGCCTAGCATAGCCTAGCCTAGACTAGCCTAAAGTACCATATCCTAGCCTAGCCTAGACTAGCCTAAAGTACCATATCCTAGCCTAGCCTACACTAACCTAAAATAGATTAGGTTAGCCTACTCTAGCCTAACCTACTCTCGCCACTCTTAGGCTAGCCTAGCATACTCTAACCTAGTCTAGCCCACTCTAACACAACCTACTTTAACGTAGTCTATCCTTCTCTAACATAGGCTGGGTTCGATTAGCCTAGCCTAACATAACCTAGCCTACTATATCCTACCCTTGTCTACTCTTGCCTATACCACTCGAACATAGCCTAGGGTGGAATAACCTACTATAACCTAGCCTATCTCGCTCTAGCATAGCCTAGTTTGGACTAAACTAGTTTAGCCTAGCCTACTCTAGCCTAGCCTAGTCTACTCTAGCCTAGCCTACTATAATGTAGCCTAGCCTAACCTACACTACTATAACCTAGCTTATCCTAGCCTTACCTAACCTACTCTAACCTAATTTGGCCTAGCCTACTCTAGCTTAGCCTTGACTGTCATAACCTACTCTATCTTACTCTCATCTGGCCTAGCGTAGTCTATCCTATCCTAGCCTACTCTATCCTAGCCTAGATTAGCTTACCCTTGCCTAGCCTAGCCTAGCCTACTTTACGTGGATTAACTTAACCTACTCTAGCATAATATCCTACTCTAACATAGCGTAACCTAGCCTAGAATACTTTAACCTACTTTAGCCTTGAATACTCTAGCCTAGACTATCCTAGCCCAACATACTCTATCCTAGTCTATCTTATCCCAATCTAGCCTACTTTATCCTAAGCTACCCTAGATTATGTCAGCCCACTCTTACTTAGCCTTTCCTAGTATTACCTTGTATAGCCTAGCTTTTCCTAGCTTAGCTTAGCCTACTCTACCATAACTTAGCTTATCCTACTCTAACCTAGCCTAGGTTAGCCTACTCTTCCTTAAACTAGCCTAGCCTTACCTTCTCTAACCTAGCTTTCTCTTGCCTATGCTAATCTACTCTACCCTAGCTTAGATTAGCCTTCTCTAGCCTACTAGTGCAGTCCAACCTATCATAGCTTACTCTAGCCTATTTTACATTATCCTAGCCTACTCTAACCTACTCTAACCTAGCCTAACCTAGTCTACTCTAGCTTAGCCTAGCCTAGCCTAATCTACTCTAGCTCAGCCTAGCCTATCATACTCTAGCCTTCCATACTCTAGCCTAGCCTAACTTAGGTTACTCTAGCCTACCCTAGATTAAACTACTCCAACCTAACCTACTTTAGCCTAGTCGAGCCTAACCTAACCTAGCCCACTCTACTCTAAGCTTGTCTAGCAAAGGGTAGTCTAGCATATCCTATTCTACTTTAATTTACTCTACCATAGTCTATCCTACTCTATCCTACTCTAACCTAGCTTAACCTACTCTAGCCTAACCTATTCTAGTCTAACCTACTATGTCCTAACCTAGTCTACCCTACTCTACTCTAGCCTATCCGAACCTACTTTATAGTACTTTAGCCTACTGTAGCTCAGCCTACCTTAGCCTACTCTATCGTATTCTATCCTAGCCTACCTTATCTTAACATACTCTAACCTAGACATTCCTACATTAGCCTATCTTAGTTTCTGTTTATAGTTTCCTGTCCTCTTCTCCTCTAACATACTCTAACCTAGCCTACTCTATCCTAATCTAGCTTAGCTTAGGCTAGCTTAGCCCACTCTAACCTAGCCTATTGTAGTCTAACCTACTATGGCATAACCTAGTTTAAGCTACTCTACTCTAGCCTAGCCTAGCCTACTTTAGAGTACTTTAGCCTACCCTAGTCTAACCTACCTTAGCCTACTCTATCTTATTTTATCCTAGCCTAGCCTTGTCTACATTAGCCTAATCTACTCTAGCCTAGCCTATTTTATCTATATATTTGCCTCCCTTCTTCTTGTCTAACCTACTCTATCATATTCTAGCCTAGATTAGCCTATTTTCTTCTAACCTACTCTAGCTAATCTACTCTAGCCTAGCCTATTTTACCTATATATTTTCCTCTCTTCTTGTCTAACCTACTCTAGCATATCCTAGCCTACTCTATCCTATTCTAGCTTAGATTAGCCTATTTTCATCTAACCTACTGTAGCCTAGCTTGCCTTAGCCTACTCTATCCTTAATTATCCTAGCCTAGCCTACCTTATCCTACTTTATCCCATCCTAACCTAGACTATCCTTAACGCACTCCTAAGTACTAGCCTACTCTACCACTCTACCGTAACCAACTCCAACCTACTAGCCTACTCCACCCTACTCTAGCCTAGCTTACTTTGGCCCATACTATTATAGTCTAACCTACACTAGCCTACATTAGCCTACTCTAACCTACTATAGCCTACCTTAGCCTACTCTAGGCTAGAATATTCTAATATGACCTACTCAATCCTAGCCTATCTTAGCCTACTCTACTTTAGCCTAGTGTAGCCTACTTTAGCCTAGCATAGCCTAACCTACCTTAGCTTGCTTTATCCTACTCTATCCAACTCTAGCCTTAGTTTAGGCTAGCGTAGGTTAGCATACCTAGGCTAGCCTAGCCTAGTCTAGCCTAGCCTTACTCTAGCCTACCCTACCTTAGCGTGCTTTATACTCCTCTAGGCTACTCTAGCCTTACTCTAGCCTAGCATAGTCTACTCTAGCTTCTCCTCTAGGCTACTGTAGCCTTACTCTAGCCTAGCATACTCTACTCTAGCCTCGCCTAGTCTACTTTAGCATACTCTACTCTATTTGACTCTACTCTAGCCTAGCTTACTCTACTCTACTCTACTCTACTCTACTATACTCTACTATAGCCTACTCTAGCTTAGCCTAGCTTACTTTGGCATATCGTAACCTACTCTGGCCTATCCTAGCCTAGTATGGCCTATCCTAGCCTACTCTTGCGTGGCCTACTCTTACTCTACTCTACCTTAGCCTAGCCTAGTGTACTCTAGCCAACTCTACTCTACTCTATTGTAGCCTAGCCTTATCAACTCTAGCTTAGCCTACTCTAGGATACTATAGCCTAGCCGAGCCTATTCTATCCTACTCTAGCATAGTCTATCCTACTCTAGCCTAGCTTAGAGGAGTGAGTACACAAGCTTAGCTGAGCTTACTCAAGCCTACCTAGACTATTCTAGTCTAACCTACTCTAGTTTAGGCTATCTTAGGCTACCCTACTCTCGCATATTAGGCTACTCTACCCTAGCTTAGCCTACATTAGCATATCCTACCCTAAGCTAGCCTACCCTACTCTATCATATCCTAGGTTATCCTAGCCTAAGCTAGCCTAGCCTATCATATCCTACTCTAGTCTATGCTATCCTAGCCTACTCGACTCTACTCTAGCCTAACCTAGCCTATGATATCCTACCATATCCTCCTACTCGACTCTACTCTAGCCTAAACTAGCCTATCATATCCTATCATATCCTATCATATCCTCGCCTACTCTAGTCTAACCTAGCCTACTCTAGTTTACTCTAGCCTAGCCTAGCCTACTCTAGCCTAGGCTAACCTAGTCTACTCTATCCTAGCCTAACCTACTCTACTCTACTCCAGCATATCATAGCCTAGCCTAGCCTAGCCTATCCTATCCTAGCCTATCCTATCCTATCCTAGCCTAGCCTACTTTACTCTGACTTAGCCTACTCTACTTTAGCCTAGCCTATCCTACTCTACCCTATCCTACTCTACTCTACTCTAAGGTAACCTAGCCTAGCCTACTCTATCCTACTCTACTCTACTCTACGCTAGCCTAGCCTAGCCTACTATACTCTAGCCTAAGATACTCTAGAATACTCTACTCTACTCTACACAAGCTTAGCCTACTCTCATCTAGCCTACTCTACCCTAGCCTACTCTAGCCTACTCTACCCTAGCCTACTCTAGCCTACTCTACTCTAGCTTACTCTAGCCTACACTACTCTAACCTAACCTAGCCTACTCTACTCTATCCTAACCTACTCTACTCGAACATACTCTAGCCTAGCTTACTCTAACCTATCCTAGCCTAGCTAACTCTACTGTAGCCTAACGTGTCTTACTCAAGCCAAGCCTAGGCTACTCTACCCTATCTTAGCTAAGCTGGCTCTAGTTGACTATCCTACTCTAGTCTAATCTACTCTAGGCTAGCTTAGCCTACTCTAGCCTAGCCTAGCCTAGTCTACTCTAGACTAACCTAGCCTAGTATACTCTACGATAGCCTAGCCTAGTGGAGCATAGTTGAGCTCAGCCTAGTCAGTCTATCATACTCTATTCTAGCCTAGTCTAACCTAGTCTACTCTAGCCTAGGCTAGCCTACTCTAGCTTTGCCTAGCCCACTTTACTCTAGCCTAGCCTACTCTATCTTATTCTACTATAGCCTATCATATTCTACTCTAACCTACCCTAGCCTAGCCTAGCCTACTCTAGCCTATCCTACTCTATGATAGCCTAGTCTAACCTAGACTACTCTAGCCTAGCCTACCTTAGCCTACCCTAGCCTATTCTATCTTAAGCTAGCTAGCCTAGCCTACTACATTCTACTAAATTTATAAGATTTTATCTATATACATATTGTAGTTGAGACGATTAATGAGTGTTAAAAAACATTTACTTTTAGTTTTATTTTATAGTGTGTATTTGAATATAAAAGCATTATAATTTTATATTAT